>CACSLK010027840.1:7065092-7075949 GCA_902706635.1 Striga hermonthica
TTCCTTCTTCGTTTGGGGGGAGGGGGGGTGTAGGCCCCCGGTGATGGTCGTGCCCATGCACCGGGGACTCATGGTTTTCCACAGTGCTCCAGTCCTAGGGTGAAGACCCATGTTCAGATTTTCTGTGGTTTTTGCCCTCCCCAGTACTCCACCCCGTACCCTGAGCATAAGGTGGGATTCATGATAAGCCGTGCCATCAGCCTTCCCCCTTGGTTCGGGGGGGAGGGGGTTTGGGGCCCCCGGTGATGGTCGTGCCCATGCACCGGGGACTCATGGCCTTCTACAGTGCTCCAGTCCTAGGGTGAAGACCCATGTTCAGATTTTCTGTGGTTTTTGCTCTCCACAGGACTCGAACCCCGTACCCTGAGCATAAGGTGCGATTCATGACAAGTCTTGGTACCTCTAAGCTAAACTTGCCAGAAACAGTCGGATAAGCATAGTTCTGCGTACCTAATGCTCTCAGCCGTCGTCGCACTATACACGCCCACTGCCGCAATGTACACTACCGCTGCTGCCATTGTTGGATGATCTAGACCCGCCGGCACATCTCGATGATCACCAAAATTAAGGTTCCGATCGATGTACCTCACCACTCCAATCAATCGCAGGTCATCGAATTCACGGGAAAAGATATAGAAACAAGTGTAATGGAATTTTTGGGTTGGGGATTTAATCTCAAAATTAAATACTGTGCAGGGATCTATTTGCATATTTAGGAAGTTTGGTTAATTTACATTTAGGTCATGAGACTAATATGTAATTTTAAAAACATTAATAAATGGGCATTATTACTAAACAATACACATTAAAGAATTATTTGTTGGGGAATACGCAATAGTATTTTCAACCACCCAAAAACTAAAACTATCATATGTTGTGTATTTTTAACCAAAAATAGTATAAAAAAATTAAAATAGAAATATTAAAATACTAAATATATTTTTATAATATAAATAATAATATTTTTTTTATTTGGTTAATTCAGTTAACCGACCAAATAAATCAATTATATTGATTCGGTTTTAATTTGAATTTGCACATAAAAAACACAAACTGCATATTGCACAATAGTATTAAACAAGATGCACATTAATAAATATTATAATGGACAACAGTGTTAGAACAAGTTGTACAATTAAGGGAAGCTTGCTTTATTTTTTAGATTAATTTTCTTGGTAATAGTTAAATGAGATAAATTAATGTGTGTGTTATTTATGCAGGGCTAATTGAAGGCAATCCAGATGGACTTTCCTTATGAAGAAGATACAGCCGCTGAATAGAACATTCCATAAATGGAGACGACATAATCAATCAGGAACCTACCTTAAGGAGCATGGCTTGGCAGCGAAGAAAAATTTCACTTACCATATGTGAATCCGAATTTAAGTGTTATGACAATTATAAAGAAACATTGATCACTTAGTTTTTGAAGTAGAGTGCATTTTTTGAAAAAGCAGAATAATCCCTTGAGTTTGGTTTTTATATTTTTATAGAGTGGTGAATCAAGTAAGCATCTTGATCACTTTGAGTTTGTTGTTCTGAATTATAACAGAGTGTTCGGAGGTTAATTCTGATCTGTTTGAGGAAGACAAACTAAAAAACCACAAGGGACTTATGGTCAGATAAGTAGTTGTGTAGGTAATTACTTCAAGTATAGTGTAGAAGGAGTCTGCATTGTAAATCCTTGAATAATGGTTGTGATATCTACATTATTGAAAGAGATCCGAAAGGAGAGTGAGACGCTCTCCTGAAGGTTCAGTTTTTTGAGAAACCTTACTTCTGCAACTCGGTTTAAAGCGCTATTCTGGTAAGCGAGCTACCCAACTCGGGTCGTTCTCAAAGGGAGGCTGTTTGGAGCTTCGTTCACTATCTAGTCGTCAAAATCACATAACCGAAAATAGGTTCCTACACATTCTACTCGCTTGATGTGGATTGATTGCACGAAATTAAAGTAAGAATCTAAGAGCAAATGATGGAAAATGCAAATATAGAGAGAAAGGCCGAAACTTTTGTAGCGCGGAGTATCCATAACTCAAGAAAACAAAAAATAAACAAAGAGAAAACATGGTAGCATAGCGATCTTAGGTAACCGAACACGAGCTTTCTACACTAATTCATCACGCCTTTAACAAAGTCGACTTTTACTAGATAAGCACGTATTGATTCCTAACACACGAAGCAAGCAATGAAAATAAAGCAAAAACCTAGAAACGAGCATAAACACAAAATTCTAAGAAAAAGCTCGAAGTAGTAAGTCTTAAGCAAGGTACTTACTCTACTATTGTGTGCCCGGACAAAAATAATGAATAAAGCTCGGAACTTGAATAAAAATAAGCTTGCCGGAATTGCGCCAGAAAAATGAGTTATAAACCTCCAAACCAAAGCATAAAAAGAAAACAGAGAAAATGGAGAGGATTTCCCAAAAAGTTGGGAAGTGAGGGAGTTGTTACAAAATACAAAGCACAACGTTTATTTATAGCTACACCACAAACACACACTAAAACACACACATTAAATGATCCGAACTCGCAGGTTAGGTCGAACTCGAGAGACAAAGGTGGGATTTGCGAGCAAATTCCGCGAGGAAGGCAGCACTCGCGGGCGGCATAAGAATTCGCGGGCGCGGGCGCGGACTCGCGAGCATGGCAGCGCACCTCGACACTCGCAAGGTAGGAAGACTCGTAGGCGTGAAGGGAAAACTCGCGGCCTACCAGCGCACCTCTGCACTCGCGGACTAGCTGAAGTTCGCGCGAGCGGCAGGAACACTAGCGGGCAGCAACGGGCTGGGCGACACTCACGAGTTAGCATGGAGTTCGCGCACGCGGAAGGGACACTAGCTGGCAGCAGCTAGCTGGGCAACACTCGCGAGCTGGTACAAAGGGACACTCGCGGGTAGGCACGAATCACGGGCGCGGGCTCGAGGCGCTGGAAATGGTCCGGGTCGCCCCTTGAGGCTCAGTTCGCTCTAGTTTCTTGCATGCTTATCCGATTGACTTGAAATTTCGAGTCTTGAGATGCGTAAATCGATATCACCACGTAATCAGTAAGTATCCTCATAAATTGTTCGCGGTGCTCAGACATGGTTTGGAAAGCTCGAAAATATCTTAGAAATGGTTCGTCTACCCAAACTCGAATTGTGTGGACCTAAATAACACAAAAAAGAAGAAGAGTATGTCGAACCACGAAAACATAAAATGAGAGCAAAAATACACGAAACACGATAAGATGGATTGGTAGACACTAAAACGAACCCAAAAACACTAAACTAAAGCACATAAAACACACGAAAATAAGCACAAAAACACAATAAACAACCCCCCCACACTTAATTCTTTGTTTGTCCTCAAGCAAACAAAGCAACAAGTAGCTCGAAAAGAAAATTGAGAAGTCCAAAATTAATGAGCGTGCGAAATGAAATTATCATCTTCATCTGGATGTCCATAAAATTAAAATCCAATCTGAAAACACGTTCCACACATAGTGAATCCATACAAAACAAAAACCCGTCCCAAGTTATTCTACCCATGATTACTCGATTCAAACTCCTTCTTCTACATACACGTGCAAAAACATTAATGATCAACTAAACATGAAATGATAAGCACGAGACCAATAGGCCAACTCTCCTTTTTTTCTCTCTTTTTTTTCTTTTTTTTTTTTTTTTTTTGTTTTTTGATGAGCTTGTTTTTCCAAATGAGAGCAGTTAGGATAATTATTACCTTGAATTATCCTCGGGGTTTGTCCCCGAGTCTCCTAGGCTGGTTTTGTCGTACTCATTGACCCGATTCATCGAATGGAGACTAATCAAGTCAAGCGGAGTTTAATCCATTCAACTCTCACGAACTCATTTTCGTGAGCTTATTTTTCCAAACGAGGTTTTCGGACGAGATGATCTAGGTTTAACCTTGAGGGGTTTCCTCGAGTTTCTTAGACCGTTTCCCAGGCTTATTATGCCATTCCACGAAATGGCTCGAGGTAAGAGGAGCCTAATCCGTACTTCGTCGGGCATAATCACGGTCACCGCATTTGCATGCTCTGGCTGACTCGACAGTTTGTCTTTCTTCAACTCCATCTCGATGTTCCCTACTCGGGTGGCCAACTGACCTAGTTGTGCTTCCAAGCGTTTAATGGAAACCTCACTATTCGCACTCCGCTGCTCACTATTGGCCATGTACTGAAGAATTTTATCCAATTTTTCGTCTGAGTTCGGCGGGCTCGGTTCGGCTTCTGGTGCTGGCAACCTTAACACTTGTACCATGTGTTGCTGCTGATGGGGGACAAAGTTAGGCTGAGGTGGTTGCTGAAAGTTGTTATTGGACCAGGAGAATCTTGGGTGGTTTCTCCACCCGGGATTATAGGTGTTCGAGTAGGGATCATTTCCGGGCCGTTTCTGATATCCTTGCACAACATTCAGTTCAACTCCTTGCCCCCATAGTTCGGCTCGATAGCCATAGGGCACACCTCAGAACTGTGTCGCTATACTCCCTATGCTCCACAAGCATTTACTGCCATCGTCTAAATCGGCGAGGAATTTCGAGCATTCAGTAGCCGCATCTGCTCCGTGAGTTCGGCTAACTGCTGGGCCATGGCATTATTACATGAACCAACCTCATTCACTGTAGACCTTTTTCTACTGACACTTTTCTGAGACGAGGTAGCGCTCATCATCTCGTAAATTGCAATCATCTCTTCTACTGTTTTGGCCCCAATATCCTCTCCAGCTACATTGTCCACCATGTACTGCAAGTTCTGGTGGACAGAGTCGTAGAAGCAATTCGCTAGTAGCCCCGGAGCGAGGTTGTGGTGGGGTCACTGCCTCTGGAGGTCCCTGAAACGTTCCTAAGCCTCATGAAGAGGCTTGTGTGGCAGCTTAGCGAAAGAGACGATTCGGGACCCAATGTCTTGGGTCTTCTGATGGGAATAGTACTTCCCGACAAATTTTGAGCAGACTTCGGCCCAAGTTGTTAGAGAATCTAGGGCGAGGGTTGTGAACCAAGTTTGGCCTGGTCCTTCAGCATCTTCGGGAAGCACCGCATTCTCAGTTGATCCTCAGTCAGCCCATGCAGAGGAAACGTCTAGAGGACGTTATAAAACTCTCGGAGAAAGTAGAGTGGGTCCTCGTTGGGGAGCCCGTGGAACGATGGGAGCCGATTGTAGTGGACCATCTTCAGCTCATAGTTGCTGGCGGCTTGCCCCCATCCGGATACACGAGGTGATTGGCCAGATCATTGGTTGGGCCAAGTTTTGGAGGAGGTTGCGAGGAGGTTGTTGCTCGACCATGTTTGAATTACTCCCCTCAGATAACTTTGGGGAAAGCTCGTTTTCTATGTGTGAGTCGAGGGTAAGCTCATCCAGTAGCTCTCTCGAGCTCTCGTTAATCGATTTGTTGATCGGGGATAGTATATGTCCACTCCTGGTACACACGCACTCAGACACACAAACGGTTACGTGCACCAACAGTAAAAAACAGAAAATAAAATAAAACAAAAACAACGAAAAACTACACCTAAACAATGAAAAAGAAACAAAGAGAAACACGGAAAAATAGAGTGAACAAGCGCACAAAATACGTCCTAAACCTTCCCCGACAACGACTCCAATTTGTTGTAAATATTTTTCTAGAGTAGAATCAAAAGATTCGAGCACCGGGTCGTGTCTCACGAGGAAGGTTAGCCGGAATATTGTGCACGTTTATTCAATCACACAAAAAGAAATAAAATTCCTAAAGATTCTAAATACAAGATTGAGTTTGGTTTTTAATTATCAGCTACTAAAATTTAAATAAGCAAATTGAAATAGCAAATTAATAACGAAGAACAAGCAGGATTTAAGGAGCTAGGGGGTCGAGGATATCCGTTTTGGTTCGAAATACAATTGATGGGCAAGTGATTGTTCAACTAAGTGATTTGAACAACCGACACGTTCAAGTACTCATTCTCAATAACTTTTCGTAACAAGAGAACAAACTAGAACGACAAATTAACAATTCATTTAACTTCTAGGCAATACAGTTACGAACATGCCTAGTTCATATGAGTCTATTTCGACCGACTCCTCTGTTTTCGGTTCTAAGAGTACATTAAAGTATACTAGAGGGTGGTTAATAAACTAGTCCGTTTAGAATTCCTATCATCATGCATGAATTAATCAAATTCAATTGAAACAATTGGAAGCTGAAGTGTCACCCTTCAACAATTCTCAGAACACGAGGACATTGAACGAAAACCCTAGTATAAGATTAACTCGCACAAATTGAACAATCTCAAGCCTGACAATCACAAACGATTCCAAAACATCGATCCCCTATCCCTATCATAAGGATTTAGCTACTCATAATCGAACAATCAACAAAAGCAATCACAATCCAAGAATTCATAATTAACGATTAAATTAAAAGAGATTCTTACGACCGATAAAATTCAAGAGTTGAATTCGATAGACAATCTTGAATCAAAAAGCAATATCAAATCCAAGATCAAATTCGTGTTCTACGTCGAAAAATATGAGAGAAATATGAAAAAAAGTGAAAAGACCGATCCGTACTTTCAAACCTAGCTTTTAACTTAATCCTCTAAAAACGTACAAAAAAATCTGCTACTAAAACTTGTTTGCGTGACTTCCGCGGCCGCGGAGAGGCTCGCAGGCCGCGGTGAACAACGGCTCTACGGCCGCGACTTTCGATGAGCAAAAGTTGGGAAGGTGGCAGCATTTTTGTTCTCCGCGGCCGCGACATCCTCTCCCGCGACCCGCGGCGAAAGAAACTAGGCGGAACTCATATATAGCAGCAGAGGAGTCGCGCTGTGATGGAGTTTCACGGCGTGAAAGGAGTCGGTCTCGCGGCGTGAAGGGTGCCCTACGCCATGAGGAGATGGTGTGTCACGCCTGTTGGAACCCATGAGGATCTCGATATGCACAAATCACGGACAAACATTCAACATAAACCTATGCGCAGCGGATCTAAAGGTTTGATGAAGAAAACTTACTGCTTAAAATTTATGTAGATCTGGCTGGCCCGAACAATTGACCGCAAATCAAATCTTCTCGGAATCGAACAAACTTGACCAATCCAGAAAGCTGACGTCACGGCGAAGTCAACGGCGTTGACCGATCGGAAATCGGAGGAGTCACGCGCTCTCACGCGCGTCTGCAAGCTCCAGCGACTGCTTCCTTCCGGCGGCGCGTGGCGGCGCGTGCGGCGGAGTCCGGCGGCGATCTCGACGGTGATCTCTTTGTCTCGTCGTCCTGGTCGTCGTGGTATGGTCACTTGCTGGTTTTAGTCTCCGGTTTGGATGTATGATTGGAATCTCTATATACCTTAAGATCTTCTACTGTATTCTCAAACAGCTTTCTAAATCTTGTATCAGTGGAACACAAGAAATAGAAGAACTCCTTGGAAGAGAGAGAAAGAGAGCTGGACGTGTTTCCCAAGGTGTGGGATTGTTCTGTTCTCTTCCATGAGCCTAATGCTGTATATATAGAGCTACAGTAAGGACCCTAAGGAGAATAGGATAAGGGCTTCTAATATATTAATACTGTGGAGCAACCCCACAATTAATATATTAATAATATTAAAGTCCACCACAATAATATTATTGCACTCCCCTCACCTATCCCAAATTACATTTGAGACTCCTTATTATAATTATCCGATTTACCTCCCCATGTTTAAGATATAATGTCCATTAATTAATTCGATCACTAATAATCAAGAATTAATTAATTTATTATATTACCGAAGCTAGCGCTCGCTCATAGCATTCATATTATGCCGGAATAAATCCACCTGCAGGGTTTAGCATAATATTCCTTCATGAACTCACTTCGGGGACATCATCATACTAACGCACATGGTGACCGTAAATATCCTAATAGCACATCGAACACATAATGTCATTACCCAATTCATTAAATATGTCGACCCGGCTTGGATCTCACCCAAAGAATCAAAGCAACAACAAGTATGTGCACATGCCTATTTAATATCTTACGGGTTAAGAGCATGCAATAATTAACTGAGGCCTAGTTCGTTTACGACGATTAGTATAAAACGAACATCCCTCTCTGGGATCCTGTTCAATACATAAATGTACTAGCGCAACTAATCGGTCAAGACAAACCGTACGGTTGACACTACAACCGTTCCGATGGGTTGTTCAATTTTATCTAGGTTGTGAACCAACGATTCTTGTTTTGCAAGTAACTGATATAGTGATCTTCGGTACGCCCGATGACGACCCACTTATCTACATACAAAACAACAGAACGTGGAACTTATTTAACCAAACATAATTCTCATTCATCCTGGAATAACAAGTGTAATATCCACTAAAGCAAAGCTTAAGTATATAACACCAACAACGCCAAGGAGGAAGTGTAGCGTCGTTGAGGAGGCTCGGTGCTGGGCGTGTCTGTCGCGGCGCGAAGGCAGAGGTCTGGGGGCTCGGGTTGACTGCATCACTTTGCGTCTTGCTTTGTTCGAGCTCGTTCAGAAGCCGACTTCGATTTCGTTTTCCCTATGTGACGCCAAAGCTTTCTACTACGTAATTAAGCTTGTCAAATCAATTTCTTTCTCCATATCAAAACCGACCAAGGACTCGACCTGCACACCACAGACGAAGACATATCGAAAAATGACAAAACATAAAAAATACTCAAGCTAAAGAAAAACACATAATAAACTATAAAACGAACTAAAAACCAGCTAAAAGACCTACGTGGGGGAAAAAGAAAAGCAAAAATGACGACGCAAAATGTAACAAAAATGGGGCAAACACCCCGCACTTAAAACAAAGTAATTGTAACGCCCCAATTTTTCGAATTTATTTCAAAACAATACTTGAGGCGCTACTCTTTTTCAAAACTATAGTCAATACTCATCAATTTCTCAATAATCGGCAATTATCAATACTCATCATCAATAGGAAAATCCCAATAATCAATCATAATTCAATAATAATCAAAGGGAAATAATCCCTATCACTAATCCAATACTCCAATAATAGAAGAACAATAATCAATAATAATGCAATAATATCCAAGTTCAGTTTTTCAAGACTGAAGCATTAAACAATTTAAAGACCACCACTCGCATCCCTTCCGCCGTGCCGCATAAACTAACCTGCATCCGTGAAGAGAAGGTGGGGATGAGCACAATAGAAAAATAGAGGTGATCACCGCTATGCAATAATTAATATCAATAATCCTTAAAACAATTCAAGTATGGTCGCAGCATGTATACGAATCAATAACCGTCCCATCTTCTATCAATAATCAATAATGGTCTCATGTGCACACCTATAACAATAGACTACTGCCGAGCTATATACCGAATGCCTTCCTCGAAGGCCTTACAACGAGTGTCCAGCCGCAGGAGCAATAATCCACCCCGAATGCCAAAACTCACGCTTTGGCCTTACATACGAGGATCACCAGCCAAGGCTCACGCCCTGACTGCCAACAATAATAAAGGAGACTACCCGAAGGTACGTTCTATAGCTACGGGGATAACCGTTCGATGGCCAATATAGCTCACATCGAAGACTACATGGTTCACATGCATACTTTGATCATACAACAACAAAAACAATTAATTAAGGCATAGCAAATTTTACAATTACAACCCACCTGGATACCGAAGTGGAGAATCACACACCAAGCAGACACGTAGGTCAAGGGCTCGACTCCTCATACTCCTACATAATCATGATATTCCCATCAATAACTATTCCAACACTTAGAGCACATACGATAACATTACTTAGCCGAAACCGTATCGACTAAGTGATTCGTGGAAATTCCTAATGGAGTTTGGAACCTCGGCTTAACCAACTAGACTCGATAAAACATGTAACATCACATAGAACACATAAAGCATGCAAAACATAGTAATGAGTAAATAGGAAGTCAACCAAGTTGGAAAAATATCCAAAACAAGAATCGGTTGAGTGTTGCCGGAAAAACGTACTAGAATTGATCACTACCCGATCTTTTCAAAAAGTACTTGGTCATTTTCAATGAAACTTTATCACAATATAAAACACTCAGAAATACACATACACACCAAAAATCAGCCCTTAAACCTCCCTTTAACCCAGTCAAATAATTTTTCAAAAAAATACAGCCGTAGAGTGAAAATTCTAGTTCCCCAGTCAAACCTTCGAATTTTAACATGAAATTTTGGCACAACCAGCATGATAGAAAAATAATACACTCTACAAAATTTCACATCAAAATTCATCAAACTCGATTTTATCTCCATTTTTCAAGGTTCTGCCCAGAATTTAAATTCGGCATTTAACATAGTTACAGGAGGAGTTTAATGCTGAAAATTTTACACAACACACATCATCAACAGAAAAAAACTACATGTAAAATTTTAGACAATTTGGCCGAGTATTCAATTTATCATGATTTTTACCAAATTCAGCAGCACGATCATTTTTCTAAAAATTCGTAACTCAATGAATATGCATCGAAACGACCTGAGGATTTTTCTAACATGTCAAGGACAGATTAAAGTACTCAAGACTCCTGGGTTTCCACGAAAATACCGTCGTCCTTTAATTTCGACATTAGCCGAAGAGATGAACGCTAAACAGCAATCCGACATAAACACACAATACACGAGTCATTCACAAACAACAAGGTAGTGACATATACACACATATATAACAAAATAATAGTCTAGGGAAGCCATCAATTACCATACTCCGTAGTGGAGACGAGAAACGAATGGAGAGAAGATCGATCGGGTCAATGCTCCTTCCAACGCCACATTGAATTAGTCCATATTTATTTCCTTGGCCCAACAATAAGGCCTAAAAGCACAATTAAAAATATGGCCCACCACCTTTTTCT
>CACSLK010027840.1:7084720-7094740 GCA_902706635.1 Striga hermonthica
CGGACTTATGATTAGTTTTGGAATTTATGAGGACGGAAATATTTTAAGGAGGATAGATTGTAACGCCCAAATTTTTATATTACTATTTATGGAGCTCGACTATATTTCCATAAATATTAAGTTTCTAAATCTAATGCATTATTTATATTTATTAGCATTAAATTAAATAATTAGAATTAAAGTCTAAGCCATGAATAATTCTTCCGACTTTAATTATTAAAGTTGGAATTTTATTTAAGTGATCCGAAGCCGGATAATTTAATTATATCGAGCCCAAGTCCAATTTTATTCCAGTCCATTTTTAAGATCAAACAAACAGTCGATTTTAATTCCGGTTCCATTATTAGTAATTATTTCGATCGACTAATTTAATTAGTCCTAGTTCGATTTATATTATTTAGCAAGCCCGAGCATTTAATTTCCTGGTTCATATTCGATTTATATTCTAGCCCGTTTATGTAACGATTTTTAGGCCCGACTCTCTAGCTCGATTAAAGCCCAACAAGGAGAAAACCCTAATCCCTCCCTCATTCTATAAATAGCACATGTCTCCCAACAACACATCAAGACACAAACCCTAGCCACTTTTTACTATTCATCTTCTCCCATTTCAAGATCTACTTCATCCTCCATTAAAGCTCAAGCAAGACACCAAAAAACTTCATCATCTTCACCAGGACCATTGCTTAAGCTTCGTCACCTTCCTATTTCCGGCTACCCCTCTCTTTTTCCGGCGAGTTCCTCCCTTTTCTGATGAAACCCGCAGCTCCTCCTCAGCCCGAGCTTGGTCCCGCCGGCGAAATTCCGCGAGCAACTCCCTCACGAACAGACCAGCTCCTCAGCTCGTCCTCGCGCAGCACCTCAACCCGTCGTCCTCAAGTTCCGGCGAACTTCGAACTCCGGCGGCCCTTCGCGCAGCTCCACCTCCGGCGACTGTTCACGCCGGCGTTGTTCCCAAGCGCGCGACTCTGATCCACTGCTCGTCCTCAGCCGTCATCCTCCATTTTTCCGGCAGCTCCAGGCCCGCAGCTCGCCATCCTCCAACAAGCTCGGTTCCAGCCACCTTGAGCCTTCCACGCACGCGACCGAGCCCAGGCCCGACCGGACCCGCGACCCTCAGCTGCAAATCGGTCCCAACTGCTGTCCTCCTTCACCAAGCAGCTCTAGATCTGGTCCCAAGCTTGAAATCCGGTACGATTTGTTTCTTGGACTCTTGTTCTTACCCGATCTATTTTCGGTCCTCCCGATCCGAGTCGTTTTAAGGTATAATAACTAGATCTCGGTTTTAATGGATTAGACATAATATTTGAAATGATATAAAAGTATAAATTGGGTGATTTGAGCGATTTTGAATTAATCAGGATTTTCAGGCTTAAAGCTAAAATGTTCGACTTTTTAAATAAATGTGATAAAATGTTGAAATAAATACTATAAAATTCATTACGTCATTTTGAGGCTTAGGTTGAAATTTGAGATTTTTCGGTCGTCGTTTGATAGGTAAACGAGCCGGTCAAATGCGTTGACCGGTCGTAGCGATCTTTAGTTGACTGAGTTAGGAGTTGACTTTTGACTTGAGACGTTGACCATAGACTATATATATATTTTGGATGTTATGTTTCAATTTTCGTAAATTTTGGATGTTGTTTGACTTAGTTATAAAAATCGAGACTTTAGATATGAATGCCGTATAAATAAAATAATAGTTTGACTGAGACTTTAGCTGCAGTTGTGGATTATAGATTTATTATAAATCACATAGAATATATATATATTAATTATCGGCCTTAAATGAGTTAAAATTCTTCGAGAATCGAACCCTAGTTTTATCCGGTTCCGATAACTGGGTATTTTTCTGGATCCATTATAATCGTCTGAACCCTAGTACCGGCTAGATAATCTTTAACCATCGTATCGTAATTTATAATGCGTGCCGTCGTCTCGTGCTCGTAATCGCCTCTCGTCCGACCGTTGGAGCTGAGCCGCCGAGTGCGTGCCCGTGCACCGAGTCCGAGTCAAACTCCCGAGTGCGTGCCCGTGCACCGAGTCCATCCGACCTGCCGTCTACGCGTCGTTTTGTTAGTCGCTGTCCAAGCACGCCCCTGCGTCAGTGACCGTGGCACCGTTCAAACTCGTGCATCGGCTAAGCCGTGTCAGTCGAGTTCGTGCCGGCCCGAGTCGCCACGCCGAACTCGGACCACAGTCAAACCGAGCTGCACATAGTCAAGCGAATGACCGACCGACTCCGAGTGAGCCGTCGGTCCAGTTCAGTCGAACTGGTCCGGTCAGCCCGGACTGTTCGAAATATAGTTCAGATAGAATGTCAGATAAATTTCAGATACAGTCAGATTAAGATTTTAGATAAAGTTAAGAATTTCAGATAGATTTAAGATTCAGATATAGTTTAGATTTCAGTCAGATTAGATTAAGTCAGATTCTAGTCCCAGACATATAAATATTTAAGAGAACTCTAGAATGCCTCAACGACGATAATATTTTCAAAATCAGCTCGTAAATCCCAAAATGATTTTTAAAGCCGAGTGAGCGAACCTAGATATATAAGATATTAAAGATTTGAGTTTTATTCTGAGCCTAGTACTTAGAATATATCGCTCAATATATTTTGTAGTTTGAGGAGAGTCGAGCCTCCATCAGCTACCCATTTCAGATATATTCAGCATTCGCTTTCGCCAGTTTCCCGGTGGGGACCACGTACTGTGTATTTCATCGCTTTTAATAATTTACCATGTCTGAGATCTATATGTGTTTAAATTGAAGGACCGAGACGGATGAGTGATCCCGTCTTGGTCAATATTTCAGTATTTCAGTTATGACTTGGATGTGTGTGATTAGGGCCCGTCCTAAGTCTAGCGTCCAGATGGGGTGATTAGTGCCTTTCCTGGATTTCTGTGGGAGGGGACCCCCAGAGTGTGCACATGAGTACCGGTTTACTGTTAGTCCCATAGTCAGACCAGTTTATTCATATATATGTTGATTCCATAGTTTATTATTAATTGTGTTGAGTATTCAGTGTCGGTTCTGGCGGAGCACCGTTGATTCCTTTGTGCTCACGCCTCCCCACTATCCTATTTTTCAGGTGATGGAGTCCCGCGTGGAGCGTGAGCAGTTATGTGGTGTTGGTCCAGCTTCAGGACATTTTTGTGAAAACATGTCATATAGTATTTGAACGTGTTGAATTATCTATGTCTGTCTTATGTTTTGTGTGTGCTTTCCGAACTATTTCTGCTTCCGCATATTAGACCTGTGTTTCAGATGTCAGATTTCAGTCTAGTATTTCAGATTTCAGATTATGTCAGATTTTCAGAATATGCATGATTAATCCAGTATTATTCATGGCCTTAATTCTAGAATGGATTTTACTTGGTCGCATGCATGTTAGATTAAAGAGATTAAAGATATAAGATTAAAGTTGAGTAGCACCCCGTGTTTTAAAGTTAAAGTATTTTCGAAAAATTAATATGAGTTTTCGAAAATTAAAGTAGTGCTTTCCAATTATAGCGCGAAAAATTTACTCTGATTTTAGTAAGTTTAGGCGGAGTGTTACACTAGGACTATATGTGTTATTATTATGCATCTTGGTCAAGTCTAGATGTAGGATCCAAGTGTTCCAATATCCACGGAACTTCACGAACTAATTGGTTGAATCAAGTTCGACCAATGTATGCTTGTGATTGTTCTCTAAGGTCAAATAGATGTTGATCTTAGTATTAAATTATTGTAGGTGTCTGACGAGCCGTGCTTGCTGCCTACTCCCGTTGTGTGCCATATTTCCTTGTTGTACCAGGTGGGTTTTACTTATGAAAATTTTCTATGCCATACGTGTGTTTAAGTGTTTGGTTGGTATGACCTATGTATAAATGTGAACCATGTGGCCTACTGATGTGAGCTGATACAGCCGTCGGTGCGGTTGTCCCCGTCGAGTTACGGTACGGTTGCCCTTGCGAGCAAGTCTCCTTAAGACCTAATGAAAGGCCGTGTCCGTTACAGTGGCACGCACTCCCGTCGTTAGGGTTTATGCATCCCCTTTCCGCGGCTAATGATAGATGTGCACATGAGTGAGTTATTGTTGAGATTAGGAGATGAGAAATGATGATGATTGATCTATATTCATACTGCGACCATACCATCTGAACATATATTATTTATGTGCATAGTGGTGAGCACGCTTTTCATCTAGTGCTCATCCCCACCTGCTCTTTACCGATGCAGGTTAAGCAGGAGCTGGGTGACGAGAAGAGGCGAGTGGGTCGGTCAATTTTATTTATCGCTTCCGTATGAATAAGGCTTTGTGAACCCTTTCGTTGAGACTTGATTATGTTATTTTCCAGAACTTATGACTTGCTTGTTTTGGAAATTTGTGGAACCCGGATTGTTGGGTATTATGGATTGATTATATATTCATGTTGAGAATTATGTCTCGTGATATGTTTCGGTTAATGAAAACGGTTTGTGAAAACCGGGTAATGAATCCCCGTGAGCCCAGATAAGACTTGGGTTATGAAAAATGTTGTTTAACACCCATTGAATTTTCGAAAATGATTTTGAAAATTTTACACTGATTTTTTGGAAAAGTCCGGAATTTTTTAAAAATAAAAGTGGGGTGTTACAGTTTGGTATCAGAGCCAATCTGCGTTTGTGTAGACTGGTTTAAGATGTGATAATGTGTTTAGACCTTGTGTTATGACCACTCGTCTCCGTCACTCCGCGCTGCTTAAGGTATGTTTCGTTTAAAGTATTAATGAAAATACTTGTTATGTAATTGATGCACTTGTAGTAATGAAACTACTCGTGATGAACTTGTGATTTGGGGCTTAGGATCTATCCACCTTGGTATATTTCGAATCCTAGTGCTTATTGGGTGAACTCTAGGCGCTTTTGGGAACTAGCTATGATTCTAGAGATTTCTCTATGAGTTCGAGTTAGCACTTTGCGTGAGATTTCTCGTTAATAGTTGAGATTTGCATTTAGGCACCATAGCTTTTCTGGTGACCAACGTCAGGATGCCTTACTAAGATTGGATAACCGAGAAATTTTGAATGTGCGGGATCACTCAAACGTCTGGGGCAGTTGACAAGTGTACCAGAGTAACAGTGGTGAAATCCAATCTTTGGAGTATGATGATTTTGATTTAAAACTTCGAACGAGTTATCGACCGATGCCAAGGAGCTCTGTTAATCGATGGAATGTTACTAACGCCAATCTCAAGGATGAACTGAGCAATGAGTGAACGACTGACCGGGAAATCGAGATTGTGTGTTGATTATTAATTTTCCATTCTTGTGTATTATCTTTTAATCGGTTGTGAAATTTTATGTGTTTTATGTGTGAAGCTAACTTTGTTTAGAGGCTTTGTATATAGATAAGGGTAAGCAGTCTGTTTTCTGCTAGACCTTATTTATTGCAAGGTTGATGTTGTTGTTTGAGATAACTCCGAGTCCGTGTAATAGGAATTGCGAACGTCATCGTAACTCTCTTGGGTATCGTAACCTGGAGGCCAATGATGATCATTTATCAGGTCGTTATCGACTCGTATGTTGCACCGAAAATGGTTTTCTCTGATCGGGAGTCTTTCATAATTGCGAAGAAGGTGTGTACCTTAAAAGATTATGAAGGATCTTTTAAGGAGGGTAGTTGAGCCTGGAGCATGTGCATTGTGAGCCATATAACCGCTTATATTCTCAAATTTACTTTTCGTTGTAAACTTTGGCAAGTTTTTGTTCATTAATCTCTTTTTGGCCTTTGGGAGAATTTTTTTTCACTTCCTTGGACTTTTGAAAAAAAAACCCTTAAAAACCTTGCCTTTGTTCTTGTTCGCTTGAGTTTCGAGATCAAGTTTATGACCTGATGTACTAATTAAGACAACTGTTTCCGGCTTCCTGCTTGTCTTATATCATTCTTTCAGTTGTGTTTGTATATTTCATTCATCCGAACCAAAATTATCTTTATCGTATTGATGACAAGTGGAATCATTTCTGAGACGCACCAATCATTCGAATACATCTATGAGTAGTCCGGAGAAACTGCAAAGAAGACCACCAGACGAGAAAGCGAGATACGACCAACCAGAATACTAGAGGAGCCAATCGGTTTCGTGGTAATGAAGGCTACACATCGACAGTCGTAAACCTAACTGATAGAAGAGGAAGGATGATCAACTACTATCGCGAAGTGAATACCTGCTCAAGCAACTGAAGACAACTGCACGATCATTGGAGACCGATCCGAGACCGATGTACCATCAGCCGAAGATCGAGGAGTCGACGTATCGAAAAGGAACCTAGAAACTGGTGAAAATATCTGCAATCGAATAGTGATTCTTTTCGTGTTTCGCAACACAATGGTGATTGTGACAAAATATCTAGTGGTAATTCTGCAACGGCGATATAAATTAAGAACTCCGAGATGTAGCGGGAAATAACTGAAGATGCGATCAAGGTCATTTCGATGAAAGAATGCTTTTCGCTTGGACCTGGAGATGTAAACGTTAGGCAATGCAGATGAATAGAGCTCGTTCAGGACTGCTGGCACGATTAGATACCGGAGGAAGAGCTGACGTGACGGCCGACGTTGTTAGTCGGAAGAGCCGAAATGAGCTAACTAGTTGGTGTCTCGAAGGAGCTGCTGACCTAGTACCATTCTCGACTGGAGAGCATCATTCGTTTCCTTTGAGAATTTTGCTTGTCTTCAGCGTTGAGTCTTTTGTGTGTTAGTGTGTGTTATTGTAAAAATGAAGTGGACTTGGAACTCGGTTTTATACCCTGCTATTTTTGAGACCTTGAAACTTTTGAATTCGTTTAAGACCAAAACGTTTGTTTGAAATAAACCCCATTTGTAAAAATTTTGGTGGAAAATTCTTTTCTTGCTATTGCTTTAGCATATGTGAAATCCCAATTCAGAAAATTTTCATTTTTGAGAAAAACCATGGATTAAATTTTTCCTATTGAAACCTTGAACCAAAAATTGATCCTGACTGGAGTGGTGGTCAAGCGTGTACGCCCGTGTTGATAGACGAAAGGTTTGTGCACGGCCGATCGTTGACTCACACGCAAGCTGCAGCTGCCATCACCAGACACACGGAACTCCCAGGCCAGCGTGATCGGCCAAACCTTGACCTTGCGGCTGGTTTCCGAATGGGTGCACGTGAGCGTTCTGGCGCCCCGCATATGCAGCGCCTGCGAGCGGGTAGCCTTTCGGAGGACAGTGCATTAACAACTCAAACGTCCAATTTATTTTCCTTTGGGACGGTTTGACCACCGAAAGTACCAAGTTCCACCGTACCGTGTTTGCATCCTTGATCGATAGTGTTGATGAGGAAGCATGACCGATAGGTTTCCTATGCCTATACGAGGATTCCTCGAGATGGCAAAATAGGAGATTTGTGTTGACAGCAAACGGAGCCATGAGGGGTTACGTTTGTATAGCAGAATCGTGTGTTGTGAGTATAAGTATAGCGAGGCTATATTGCGTGCATGGTTGCACATTTACCGTGACAATTGCTTCGGCAAGAAGTCACGAGTGTGTCAAGATCGTGGGTAGGATTTTGGCGTGACCGGGGCACCATGCTGAAACTCAACTCCACGTATCGACCACGATTGTTTGACCGAGGATATCACTGTCGAGGCACTATGAGACCTGTTGTGGTCGTTTGTGGAGTTTGTGTGAGGCGTTTTTGCGATTTCTCACCCTGGGTGAGCCGTTTTATGTTTTGAACGGGTATATGGATGGTACCGTTCGAGTTTTCCCCTTTCGTATGTCTAGAGGTGTGATATACCTCGGTTTGGGAAATGAAGATCCGTTGTGAGCAGTTAGTCCCTTGAGATCCTTACTCAAGTCGTTGACTTGGATTATCTACTAGCTTTACCACCAAATTTACCAGGGGTGCATGTTGTGTTTATGTCTCAATGTTGCATAGAGATGTACATGACCCGGATTACGTGGTGGACTTCGACGAACTGTAGGTCGAGCGAGACCTTACCTATGAGAAGGTACCGGTGGCCATTTTGGACCAGGGTGTCTATCGGCTGAGGAACCGGGCAGTGAGCCTTAGGAAGGTGCTGTGGGGCTGACATGACGAGTCTGAGACGACTTGAGAGATGGATGCCGAGATTAAGGGAGATTCCCTAACTTATCTTTTTGGGGGTCTGTGTATTATATTAGTTCGTTAGTTCCTTTTGTATTCGAATTCCGACGTCGGAATTCCTTTTAAGGTGGGTAGACTGTAACGCCCCGTTCGTTTATGAATAAATTGGATTTTATTATTATTACTATTATTATTATTGCCAGTAATATTTATTGCTATTTGCTTATGTAACACCCCGAGTTTTATTAATAAAGGAATTACTAGCTTTTAATATTAAGCTAGCCTTTGTTAATAAATAGTTATGTTCATGTTTAAGATCAAGAAATTCAGTCAGTTATACTTCAAATTCGACTATTAGTCGATATGTTATTCGGTTGGATAAATCGAATAAGTTTTCAGATTTTAATTCCGATTCATTTAATTAGTTAATGAGTCTGGAATTAATAAGTCAAGTTGACGAATTATTCGAAATATTTATGTTCGGATTAATCGTCAAAGTCAAGAATATTCGAATTAACTTTCGAATGTCATGTTCATGTTCGGAATAATATTCCGATAGTTAATCAAGTTAAAGTTCCTCACGTCAAGTTCGGTTTATCTATATTATGACGCATTCACGTTGGTACACCGTCTATCGTTAATTAAGTAATGGTTATTAGCCCGTGCTTAATTAACTTAATCATGTTTAAGCTAATTAATCGAGATTAGCTTAAGATAATCATGATTAGTTTAATGTTAATTGAGATTAATTAACATTAATGAGGATTAATTAATGATAATCATGTTTAAGGTGTTAAGCAAGTCATTAGCATGGTTTAGTATTAAGCAAGGGCAAACACACGCATTAGCGCCTAAGCGCACGCATTAGCCCTAAGCATGCCATTAGCGCGGCTAACTGAGGTTAACGTGCCTAATGTCCAAGTTTCTTCAATTTCACGTGCATTAGCTTAAGTCAAGGGGACACATGGAGGGCTGAGAATTGCTCAGGTCATGACTAAGCATTTAAATTGATGAGTCAGCCGAGATGCACCACCTTGTTCCTTGCATGCGCGGCACTTGGTGCTCGGTCATTGGCCGAGCCAACACCTCAAGTTTTCCCTCGTTTTCTCCGTGCAATAAGGCAATATATGTTCTGGCAGAAAGGGGAGAATTGAGGGGAGATACTTAGGAGAGCATAGCAAGCACTTAGCAATAATTCCGTAAAAATAGTACAAGAACACATGCACACGAGCATAGGTGCGGAAGTGATGATTCATGACCGATCGTGGGATTTTCCGCGAGCACTCAGTAAGGTAAACTAATAATCAGTGTTTGTTCATGTTAATTAACTCATGTTTAAGTCAGTTCAGTCAGCTCATGTCGGAGTAATCATGTAAAGTTCTTGATTAAGCTCGGTATTGGCCATGAGGGGTCTAACCGAGTGATATTTAGTTCTATTCAGATTTTACCGAACAACTCATGTTTATTTAGCCAGTTTAGATCATTATATGTTCAGTTTTACAAGATGGTTCGAGGAAAGTTGGAGAATTATTCATGAAACGGTCCAAGGAAGTGGACAGCGCACCTAGCGCATGTCCACGGGCCGTGTATTTGCCTTTATGTTGTCATGGCATATGATCAGAATCATGCGAGTAACTCTAGCCTCAATAAGCTTTAAATAGCATTTCATGTTCAGTCAAGCGTTAGTGGTCGAGGTAGATTGGTGTTTGGCCGAGGATTGGCCTTAAGCCGACGGTAGCGCCCGTAGCGCACCTCACGTCACTTAATTGGGCATAAGGCATGATTTTTAAGTGGGTTCAGTACATATGATCATGTTATATTGTATTATGTTCATTCATGTTAAAGTTGCCGGAGGAAGTCGCCAAACGGCCGGCAAGGGCCGGTCGTGGCCATGCTGTCCGCATACAGCGGCAGCAGCGGGC
>CACSLK010027840.1:7150751-7164864 GCA_902706635.1 Striga hermonthica
TAAGAGCACGCAATAATTAACTGAGGCCTAGTTCGTTTACGACGATTAGTATAAAACAAACATCCCTCTGTGGGATCCTGTTCAATACATAAATGTACTAGCGCAACTAATCGGTCAAGACAAACCGTACGGTTGACACTATAACCGTTCCGATGGGTTGTTCAATTCCATCTAGGTTGTGAACCAACGATTCTTGTTTTGCAAGTAACTGATATAGTGATCTTCGGTACGCCCGGTGACGACCCACTTATCTACATGCAAAACAACAGAACTTGGAACTTATTTAACCAAACATAATTCTCATTCATCAAGGAATAACAAGTGTAATATTCACTAAAGCAAAGCTTAAGTATATAACACCAACAAAAAGAAGGCCCACCAGTTCCTCGAGGGATTGAGGAATGACATCCGACTGTTAGTGGCCAGCCATGGTTACCTTGAGTACGCCGAGACTGTTGAGCGAGCTCAGCAGGTTGAGGCGTATATCCAGCGGGATGCCATTGACCAGCAGCCAGCCAGACAGCCAGCACCACCCCAGCCAGCACAGAGAAAAAACAAGAGAAAGTGGGACGATCGTGAGGATAAGAGGAACCGTGGACAGAGGGGCCCAGCTCAGATGGGCCAGCCAGCCCGACAGGATCTGCCGGCCTGCGCTACATGTGGACGTCGGCACCGCGGGGAGTGCCTAGCTGGGCAAAACATATGTTACCATTGCCGCCGCCCAGGACATCTGAGCATGGATTGCCCAGACCGCCCTCAGTCGCAGCAGGGCCAGAGACAGCCAGCCCGGAGACAGCCCGCACAGAGGCAGCCAGCACCGAGACAGCCAGCCCAGAGAACCCCAGGACAGCAGCAGCGTGGAGCACCTGCCCATATTTACGCGCTTGACCAGGACCAGGCTGCAAGGCAGCCAGGTACCATGTCTTGCATGTTATCTTTGTTACATACTCCAGTCTTTGCTTTATTCGATACCGGGGCGACCCATTCATTCGTCTCGGCCAAGTGCTTGTCTGCCTTAGGGGCCCAGGGAGTGAGTACTTTTGACCCTCTCGAGACCAGTCTCGCGTCGGGAAGGAAGATAGTTACGAGTTCCCTGGCCAAGAGCCTTAGCATCGATATCGGAGGCCGAACTCTTGTCGTAGACGCATTTGTGATTGATATGAATGACTTCGATTTAATTCTTGGCATGGATTGGTTGGCGAGATACGGAGCAGACATCCGTTGTCATGACCAGGAGGTGACGCTACATTTATCCGAGGGAGATCACATCACGTTCTTCGGGACAAAGTCTCGAACCCTACCGCGCGTTATTTCTATGGCGAAAGCAACAAAGTACATGCAGAGAGAGGACTGTCAGGAATTTCTTATCAACATTGTTGGGGAATCTTTGGGGAAGCTGTTTTCTGGAGATATACCCATTGTTCGGAAGTTTGTGGATGTTTTTCCCGATCAGCTTCCGGGAGGACCACCTAACCGCCAGGTGGAGTTCACAATCGACTTAGTCCCCGGAGCGGGACCCGTGTCGAAAGCGCCGTATCGCATGGCGCCGAAAGAGCTTCAGGAGTTGAAGGCACATATTCAGGAGCTGTTGAGTCTCGGTTTCATCCGACCAAGCGTCTCACCTTGGGGAGCGCCTGTTCTCTTTGTTAAGAAGAAGGATGGGTCTATGCGTATGTGCATCGACTACCGGGATCTGAACCGGTTGACGGTGAAGAACAAGTATCCGCTTCCCAAAATTGAGGATTTATTCGATCAGCTGAGGGGAGCCAGTGTATTTTCCAAAATCGATCTCCGCTCTGGTTACCATCAGCTAAAAATCAGAGAAGCCGACGTGGCCAAGACAACTTTCTGAACTAGATACGGTCGTTATGAGTTCGTTGTGATGCCGTTTGGTTTGAGCAATGCGCCAGCAGTATTCATGAATCTTATGAATCGTGTCTTCCATCCATTCCTGGACCAGTTTTTCATCGTCTTCATTGATGATATTTTGGTCTATTCCAGTAGCCCGGAGCAGCATGAGGAGCACTTGAGAACCGTTTTGGAGACTCTTCGGCGTGAGAAGTTATACGCCAAGTTCTCGAAGTGCGAATTTTGGCTCGATCGAGTGGCTTTCCTAGGCCACATCGTCACATCAAGAGGAATTGAGTTAGGCCCAAGCAAGATTGAAGCAGTTCGAAATTGGTCGACACCGTGGAATGCCACCGAGGTTCGGAGTTTTCTCGGTTTGGCAGGATATTATAAACGTTTCATCGAGAGGTTTTCAAAGATTGCCTACCCTTGTCCCGTTTGACGAGGAAATCAGTGAAGTTTGAGTGGGATAGTCGTTGTGAGTCGAGCTTCCAGGAGCTCAAAGCGTGGCTTATGATGGCACCCGTGTTGACTATTTCAGACCCCACACAGGGTTTCACTATCTATAGTGACGCCTCGAATCAGGGTTTAGGCTGTGTTTTGATGCAAGACGGCAGGGATGTGGCTTATGCTTCCCGTCAGCTAAAGCCGCACAAGGTGAACTACCCGACTCACGATCTTGAGTTGGCTGCAGTGGTTCACGCTCTGAAGATTTGGAGGCATTATCTGTACGGAGGCCACTGCGAGATTACACAGACCACAAGAGCCTACAGTATATCTTCACGCAGAAGGAGCTCAACATGCGCCAACGACGATGGATGGAGCTAGTGAAGGATTATGACTGCACCATTAACTATCATCCTGGCAAGGCGAACGTAGTTGTCGATGCCCTCAGCTGGAAGAGAAAAGGGTGAACTGACTTGTATGATCACTCAACAGTGTCAGTTGATTCATGAGTTCGCTCGGATGCAGCTAGAAGTGGTCGAATCACCTCCTAAGTTGCCAGTTGTGGGAGGTATTCGAGCGATTAGAATGTGGCCCACGCTACGAGACAGGATCCGATGGGATCAAGCCTTCGATGAGTTCGTTCGCTCGATGGGGGCGAAGATTAATGTCGGAGGAGTTGAGGGCTTTTATCGAGGCAAAGATGATGCCCTGGAGTACAAAGGAAAGATCGTTATGCCAAATGTCGAGGCCCTGAAGAAGGAGAGTCTTGACAGAGGCGCACAACGCTCCATACTTGGCGCACCCTGGTAGCACCAAGATGTATCACGACCTGAAAAGGTCATTTTGGTAGAAGGGGATGAAGCGAGACGTCGTCGAGTTTGTTGAGAAGTGCTTGATTTGCCAGCAGGTGAAAACGGAGCACAAGGTTCCACCGAGTCTCTTACAGCCTTTAGAGATCCCGCAGTGGAAGTGGGAGAAGCTGACCATGGACATTGTCACGGGATTACCGATGTCGGCCAAGCGTCACGACGCGGTATGGGTAGTAGTGGATCGACTGACGAAGTCGGCCCACTTTATGCCTGTCAGGATAGACATGTCCATGGAGCAGCTAGCCGAGACGTATCTCCAGGGAATCGTTCGACTTCACGGCGTTCCTGCCGAGATTATATCAAATAGAGATACTCGATTTACTGGCCATTTTTGGAAGAGTCTTAACGAGTCAATGGGGATGAAGTTGAAGTTTAGCTCGGCTTATCATCCACAAACCGACGGTCAGTCGGAACGAACCATTCAGACGCTTGAGGAAATGCTTCGAGCTTGTGTTCTAGAGCGGGGTGGTTCGTGGGAGGAGTTGTTACCCACTGTGGAGTTTGCCTACAATAACAGCTATCACTCGTCGATCAAGATGGCACCATTTGAAGCTTTGTACGGTCGTAAGTGTCGCTCACCCCTTTACTGGGATGAAGTTTGCGAGAAACAGGTTCTCGGTCCCAAATTGATCGAGGACACGGTGCAGAAGGTAGCCGAGATCCGAGCGAAGCTGAGAGAGGCACATAGCCGACAGAAGGCCTATGCTAAAAAGCGTAGAAGGGAGCTTGAGTTTGAGCAGGGAGACAAAGTGTTTCTGAAGGTCACGCCAATGAAAGGCGTTGTACGCTTTGGGAAGAGGGGGAAGCTGCAGCCCCGATTCATAGGGCCATTCAATATTCTCGAACCAGTAGGCGTAACAGCCTACCGTCTGGCGTTACCCCCAGAGCTCTCGGGTGTGCACAACGTCTTCCATGTGTCGATGTTGAGAAAGTATGTATACGACCCGAGCCATGTAGTGAACTTTGACGAGCTAGAGGTCGGGCAGAACCTAACGTATGATGAGAGGCCGGTAGCAGTTCTAGACCGAAAGATTCGAACGCTGAGAAACAGAGATATAGAGCTCGTCAAATTTTGCTGGAGTCGCCACGACGAGTCGGAAGCCACTTGGGAGAGAGAGACCGAGATCAGAGCTCAATATCCAGATTTCGAGTTTTGAGTTATATCAGTTGTACCTTTTGTACTTTTATCTTATGCCTTTGTATATAGTTCGTAGTAGCAGTTCTGACCTAGTACCCTAGTTTTGTATTTCCGAGGACAGAAATATTTTAAGGAGGATAGGTTGTAACGCCCCGATCAGTTATAATATCAGAACGGTTTCACTTGCTCGACTATAAAGTGAAATCGGTAGTTTTTTAGATTTTCCGAGTTGTTTGATTTAAGATTTTTACAAGAATTATTGTGATATAATTATGTTTATATGTGAATTATTTGCTCATGTATGTTAGTTTATAAGTTCAAAATTTTCATTCGTGCCAAATCGCCGATTCTCTCGTGCTGAACTCTAACCGTGCGTTCGCCTGAGCTTCGAGGAACTTAGCGATCTTAGGGCATATGAGTTCAGTTATGTTAGCCATGTTAATTCCATTTTCGGTCATAAAGATCGAGTCCAAGCCAAGCATTAGACTCGCAAGATCCCTAGCCGCGCGCGCCTTCCACCGAGTCTTAGTTGAACCCTTTGAGACCCTAGCCTTCCTACCTCATTAGTCTTGGTCCCATACTCATGAAGGCTGAGTTTTAGGTGTTAATTGATGTCTAATTAAGCTTTATTTGGAGTTAAGAAAGATTTGAGCAAGTTTAACATTCCTTATTCATAAGCTAGTGCATTATGGGCATGAATTGTTTAATGTGAGTGTTTAAGGTCTTGTTCCCCATCATTTTTTGTGCCATGACCTGAATTCTCCAGCCCTTTTCAGTCCAATCTCGTGCTCCATGAGACCATAGTGCCCCACTTTCACTCAATCATGCAAAGAATCATGCATTCGAGATGAGTTGTGCAAGTTTTGTCTCCCACTTTGTCTCCATTGTGAGCCTTGTTTGTAACGCCCAAGGACCAGCTTATAAGGCCTACATTCAGCTCCTAGAAGACTTCACTTGATTACCCAACAAAACTAAACTCCTTCAAAGCATCAAAACCGAGAGTGAGTAATTGAGAGCAAGCAAAAATCCCGAGTGCACACTTGTGATTAGTTTCAAGTTCTATGCATCAAACCTTCATCCCCTTACCATAATATCACTCTTAACTCATTATTCACTCCCCATAGAAGTGTTTTGAGGCTTCAAGTTCAAGAAAAGTCGACGAGTTTAAGCTCAAAGTCGAGAGCAAGAAGAGGAAGGCAACATTCAAGCATACCCGACTTCTCTTGCCTTTTCTTGAAGATTAAGAGGTTGGTGTGCTAAAATCTTTCTAGAATTATAATATAGATGAGATAAGGAGCTGCAATATTTATATATGTGTCATACATGTTCAGTTTTTAAGTAGTTATAAGCATGCAAGAAGTTAAAGTCGTCCTAGCTCGCATGATTGTTTCTTATGTGTTGTTTGCTTGCATATTTGGCAATGCTATGAAAAACTTGGGAAACTATGCCTTATATGGCTGCTTCTTGTGTAAAATAGGAGTTCAGAGGATCAAGAATCAAGTCTTTTAGACTAGTATAACTCGAGTTATAGATTTTTTAAAATAAGTGTGCAAGTTGATTTTATATGGCAGATTTTCAGCTACGACTTCAAACGCGAATAACTCGAGTTCTACTCAGGATAAAATTATGAAATTTTATGGACATGTTTATATATGCGTTAAGAGCTAGCATACCATATTTCATGATTTTATCTTAAGAAACGAGTGAGTTATATATTTTAGACCTTATGCATGTCATGTTGAAATTTATGGTCATAGAACTCCCTCAATACATGCGTATTTGATGTAAAATTTTAATGAGCATTTCTTGTATGAGTTATGATTATTTTCACCAAGTTTCAGCTTCAGAAACTAAGTGTGGGATGTTATAAAATTCCACGAAGTTATATGGGTCAAATGCATGTTTAAGTGCAAAGTTTATGTAGTTGGTTGACCAAGCTAATGACATGATAATGAGCTGAAATTTTAATTAGAGGTGCATGTCTATGTGTATTATTTAACTGCTAAGTTTCAGCATTTTTAGAGTTAAATATGATTTTATAAAAATCATGAGATTTGAGAGTTCCTTTAGCTTATTTTGTTAAAATAAGTTAGCATGCTTAGACTTGAGTGATTATCCCTCAATTAGTATTATCAAAATATGATATGTTTGATTTATTATTTAAGAGTTATCTGAGTAGATATATTTATTAAATATTTTGGTAGCTTAAGGAGAGTCGAGCCTCCGATAGCTACCCCAACATTTCAGCACTTGCGCCAGTCAGATATTTTTACAGTATACCAGGTGGTGGTCATGTACTGGGTTCCACATCATATATAATATTGGTACCGTGGCAGAGGTATGTGCGAGACAGTTCAGACATTGCATGTTTAATTCCATTATCCACAGCGGATAGTTTGGTTGCGTGTTTTATATATGTCTGTGAGCAAGTTAAGTAAGTTTTTATCTGTGACATCCCACAACTAGTTAGTATTTTCGAAAACCAAGCTCACACGACCTTTCGAAAATAAAAGCGAAAATTTTACTCTGATTTTCAAAGCTAGTAAGGTGGGGTGTGACATGCATGTTGCTCATTAACCTGGGGTATGTGGTGGTCGAACTCCCGGTGGGGTGGTAGGTTCTTGGGTTCGCCTAGAACTCTTTCGAATTCCTCAAGAAGCTCGCGCACGTCGGCTTGCTGCTGTCCGAACTCTTTCGAGGGCGGCTCCCTGCTTTTGACCACTACTGCGAATATTTGACCGCCACTTTGCCAAACTCTTTCGATACTCTTCAACCCAACTTCTTTAGTACCTTTCTCAGTGCCTGTGCTTAGGGTGACTTGCCGACCTCCAAATTTGAACTCCATCACTCCAGTTCGGTAGTCGGTGGTCACCTTTCCTAATTCTTTGTGCCATTGGACTCCTAGTATGACATCAGGTCCAACTAGGGGTAAAGCATAGAGATCAGCTTTTACCGTGACTCCTTGAAACTTGATTGGCACCTTTCGAAAGGATTCAGTGCATTGCAGCCTTTCACCATTAGCGACTCGTACCTCAAAAGGCTCAATCTTCATGGTTGGTAAATTCAGCTTCTGGGACAAGTCAACATTAATGAAATTGTGTGATGACCCGTTGTCTACGAGCACCATCACCCTACGATCCTTGACCCAAGCTGGCAATCGCATTGTCCTTGGCCCTTTAATCCCTGCCATTGTGTGCATTGAAATTCCTGCTTCTTCGTCGGGCACTTCAACCTCATCCTCCTGATGGGTTTCTTCCTCGACCTCAGATCCTTCCTCATCAGAATTAGCAACTTCAATTACAAAAGCTTGCTTGCATTGATGGCCTGGCGTAAATTTCTCTTCACATTTGAAACATAGACCCTTTCTCCCGTCGACGCTTGACTTCCTCGGGAGAAAGCTGCCTAACCACGGGCCCCGGTGGTCGAGCACTGATGGCCAGTCGTGCGCCAGCAGTCGTATGGGTCGGGCCCGTGCATCGGTTATCAGTGAATCGGCTGTCCGCCCGTCCCTTTCGTGTGATTACTTGATGGTCTTCGCGGCGTCGGGCTACCTCCATGGTTGTGTGCATCATGTCTGGTCGCTCAAGTCGGACTTCTGTGGCTTGATCGAACTTCAACCCACCTATGAAGGCTCCCACCAGTGCATCCTCGGACCAATCTCGCACGCGGCAAGCTATGAGTTCAAACTCCTTGATGTAATCGCACAAGCTGCCCATCTGGCGTATTCGTGCGAGAGCCTCGTTGTAGTTGTTGTAATCGGATGTACCAAAGCGTGCGAGCAACTCTCTCTCAAAGTCGGACCAAGTGATGATCTTCTGCCGCTTACGGTAGATCCCTGAAAGCCATTGCCACCATACATTGGCCTCACCATCCAGATAGAATGTTGCGTACCTTACTCGGTCATGGCCTTCAGTTTTGTTGAGCTCGAAGTATTGCGCAATACGATTGGGCCAAGCCTCCGGATCACTACCCGTGAAGGTGGACATCATGAATCTTGGCTTGTCGGGCCTCGGCCGCTCTCGGTAATTAGAGGCCTGCGATCGCTGGTCAAACTCCTCTTCGTGCTTGTAGCCTTCGTGTCGCCCTTCCTCGTCATGCTCGTGCGTGCGCCGCTTCTCGTCGGTCCTCGCGCTGTGGTGATAGCATACGCTCGTCGTGTTCGGCGTGTCGGCGGTGTTCACGCCGTGGATGGACGTCGTGCTGCCGAGGGGGTTGCTGCTGGAACGTGCGCAAAACTTTTTCTAATCACTGCTCGAGTCGCGTCACGGCGGCGTTGGTGTTGCCTTGACCTTCGTCGAGCGATCCAAGCCTTCCCTCCATAACCTCGCTCATACTTCGCATCTGGATGTCAAGATTATCAATCTTGTCCTTTATCTCCTTGTAGGCCATGGCTTTCCTTTCCTCTCTTCGCTCTTGCTTTGTGGACTCGTGGTTGACGATGAATTTGGATTTATTTTTTTTTATCGTACGAAAAAAGAGGGGAAGAAAAGAAAAGGGAATGGGTTGGGAAAAAAACACACGATCTAACACCTCTCAATGAAATCACCAATGATGAAGATCGTGTGTTTAGATTGCCGATAAGCCGCTAACCCGCGCCCTGAATCGTCGATAGGTGTTCTTCGAGCCACAACAGCGCCTCTTGGAACGAATAAAATTGCAATAGAATTTTGGTGAAAAACTAAAGCAAAGTGGAAGAACCAAAGTTCAGATTTCTATTCATAAAATTGATGATCTAAATAACATGGGGATGGGCCCTTTATATAGGCACAAAATATGTCTAAGCCAAATTTACCTAGGGAACTAATAAAGCAATAAAATATTAAGTATCTTAATTAACCTAGATCTCACAATGCAAGATGGAAACTACTAGCTTGGCTTGCACTTCAAGTATTCTCTCTCTTTTGTCTCGCGCGACCGCCCCTTGCACCGTCTCACTCGCGCGCCGCCTTCATTGGCCCTAGTCCTCGAGGACTAGGGCACCGTATTCCGTGCGTGCCGCGTCACCCGGCGTGCTGCGCACGCTAGTGCCCATCGCGCCGCCCTCACGCGCGTGTCCGCCCGCCATACCGCATCCCTCAAGGATCGCGGTTTCGCGCCCTGCACGTTTCCCCTCGTCAGGCATGTCGCGCACACCTTTGCTTCCAGCTGCTCCCATGCGCTCGTGCTTCCCCGCCTTTCCGCATGCCTCGAAGCATGCGGCCTGGTCCGTTGCGCGTGTCTCCCCCGCGCCCAACCTTCCCGCGCGCGCACCCGTCAACCCCGCGCTATGCACGTCATGTTCACCTACGCTACGCACGCCATGCGCTCACACCGCTTGCACATCCGCATGCGGTCTTTCTTCGCCCGTTCTGCGCGCACTTCCACTGTTACCTGTGCTTGCTATTTGCATGCACGGTAGGCGCGACTCGCGGCGTTTTTGATCTGCCTAGCCAATTCCGTATCAACGTTGCCTTTTGCGCACGCGCTCTGCTCGCTGCCTTTCCCTCACGCGTGCGGTTCATCGCCCAGCACTCCTACGCCCACTCGGTTTAGGCCGTACGCTTCGGCTTTCCACTCGCGCACCTGTGCGCGCGCCCTGTTGCTCCCGGCTGCTTCGCGCGCGTGCCCTCCCACCAGTCCTAGGCCTACAAGGCCTAGGCTTTTGCCCGCGTCCGCGCCACTCGCGTGCACACCGTATACCGCACATATGCGGAAGTGGGTTTCGAGCCCCGCGGACGAGAAGGTCCAAGAACCGAGAAGGCTCGAGAAGGCCGAAAAAAGGGCCAAAACTATGCACGCATGGCCTATGCGACTGGTACGAGTGCGAATGCGAGGCGCACGGGCACAAAAGAGGTGGCATGAGTCAACCCAAATGCGGCCAAGGCATGAATCGACGCAACCGAAAGGGCGCGAACATGCACATTGGCGTAGACGTGCACGGGCGAGACCACGCCTCAGAAGGAAGCGCTATCGGAGGTTTTGGGATGGATATCAAAGGATTAGAACCTGGTGGGGATGGCTAAGGAACCAGGTGGCTCAAAGGAATGGAAGACAAGCGAGTTGGGTGCCCAACGGGTGCAGCCCACGCACATGGGCGCGCTGGCAGCACGCCGACAGGCAGTGGCGCGCAGGGCCACGCACAGGTGGGCGCGCGCACATGCGGGCCATGAACAGGTCGGGAGTGCAGAAGCACGCATGCGCGCGCAGACACGCACGCAGGGATGGTGATACGGAAGTGGTCATCAACCCAGGCGAGTCCGAAGATGAGGATGGCGACGACCTCAACATATGGCTGGAAAACATGCTAGAGGAGCCATCAAGCCTGATATATCGACCTTCATGCAAAAAGGATTGGTCGAAAGGATGTGGTCCACAATCCAAGCTTAAGCCTAAGAAGCGCAAGACCAAGCAAGCCCGAAGGAAACGTAAGGCAAAGGCTAAGGAATCATGTTGTTGGTGTAAGCCTTGCACAAGAAAGAGGCGGGCAACGAAGAAGGAGGCTAGAAGGCGTGGTTTGCGATGGGTTGAAGATGGGTGGTGGATACCGGCGGAAGATTGTGAGAGGTTGAAAGGTTGGGACCCATGGCCCGAGCCGACGGAGACGAGCGGCAACAAGGAGTACGACGGCGATCGGCTTATGGTCGAATGGCGCACATCGGCCCATGATGCGCGCGGTTGGACGGAGCGGGATACACGTCGATGCACGGCAGTTGAGCAAGCCGCGGAGGATTTGGACGCCGGTGTAGGCGGGACGTACGAAGAGGCCGCGGGGCGCAATGGGATGCAAACAACGGACATGAGGCGGGCGCTAGACGCGCAAGTATGGGTGACGAGAGCGGAAGCCTAGTCCTTGCGGATGTAGGAATACCGAGCGCACGACGCGACGCGCGCGAGGGTGACGATGGTGATGCGGGGGTGTGCTGAGGCGCGCGAGTGGCGAACAGATGACCCATGCCGAGCAGGACTAAGAGTAGCTGAACCCAAGTATCGTGAGAGAGTTAGGCTAATAACCGAGTCGATCACACCTATCGTCGAGAGCAAGGCCGTGGCGAAGCTGTGTTCGAGACAAGTCGAGTGGAACGCAACACACGATCCTTCATCATTGGTGCTCTCGTTGAGAGTGATTGATTGTGTGTTACGTTAAGCTTTTTCTATCCCATTCTTATTCTTTTTTTGATCGATTTTTTTGGTCCCCTTTTGTTCGAATTTTATCCCTTAATTTTAAAAAAAAAAATTCGTGAGTAAAAAAAAAACGTGTCATCTAGTCTTTTGTTATTTTTTCCTCCCTTTGATTCGAATTTTTTGAATTATTTCTTCTTCTTTTTTCGAAAATTTTAGAGTCGTAAAAAAAAATGTCTTATGTGCTAATGGACGAGATGGACTGGGAAGATCTCGAATTATTGGAGAGTTTGGAAAGGGAACTCACCCCATGGAAAAGCACATATCTAGACGAACTCCATGAGCGAAGAAATCTAGAAGAATACGAGCGACAACTCGTAGAAGGCCGAGGAGCAAGTGAGGGTGAAGTCCACAACATTGAAGATGATGGTGCGCTGAATTTTCTACTCCTTGAGGACAAGGAAAGTCTTGAAGAGGAGGGGAATGATACGGAAGTGGTCATCAATCCAGGCAAGTCCGAAGATGAGTATGGCGACGACCTCAACATATGGCTGGAAAACATGCTAGATGAGCCATCAAGCCCGATATATCGACCTTCATGCAAAAGGGATTGGCCGAAAGGATGTGGTACACAATCCAAGCTTAAGCCTAAGAAGCGCAAGACCAAGCAAGCCCGAAGGAAATGTAAGGCAAAGGCTAAGGAATCATGTTGTTGGTGTAAGCCTTGCACAAGAAAGAGGCAGGCAAGGAAGAAGGAGGCTAGAAGGCGTGGTTTACGATGGGTTGAAGATGGATGGTGCATACCGGCAGAAGATTGTGAGAGGTGGAAAGGTTGGGACCCATGGCCCGAGCCGACAGAGACGAGCGGCAACAAGAAGTACGACAGCGATCGGCTAATGGACGAATGGCACCCATCGGCCCATGATGCGCGCGGTTGGACGGAGCGGGATACACATAGATGCACGAAAGTTGAGAAAACCGTGGAGGATTTGGACGCCGGTGTAGGTGGGACGCGCTCGGAGGCCGCGGGGCGCGATAATGATGGCGAGGTGGCTGGCGTGCGCGACACTCGCAAGAGTGGCAAGAACGCGCAGGATGCAAACAACGGACACGAGGCGGGCGCTAGACGCGCAAGTACGAGTGACGCGAGCGGAAACCTAGTCCTTGCGTGTGTAGGAATACCTAGCGCACGACGCGACGTGCGCGAGGGTGACGATGGTGACGCGGGGTGTGCTGAGGCACGCGAGTGGGGAACGGATGACCCATGCCGAGCAGGACTAGGAGTAGCGGGGGCGGTGGCCAGCGCGTGCGAGACAGACGAGGCGCGCGATACCTCGCGCGCCAATGAATAGGCAACGCGAGTCGGCGCGCACGGATGAAAGGCAGCCGATGACTTGGGCGTGCAATTTGGAATTGTTTGGAGTGCAAGCCAAGCAAGATCAAGACAATCAAGTTAATTAGTACTCTAGTATATTTAGTTTCCTTCTTGCACAATAACATCTAGATTGTTTAGGAATTTAATATTTTATTGCATTAATAAGTTTCCTAGGTAAATTAGAATTAGTCATAGTTAGGATCTATAAATAGGGAGCATCCCTCATTGTTTTAAAAGTAGAGAATTGATGAAATAGAAAAGAACGTTTGTTCGAAACAGTGTGTTAGGATTCGTGAGAGTTTGATCATACAAATCGAATTGGTGAGGCTAAGACCCGAGCCAGTTCAAAATCGAGTGAGCAAGGCTAAGACCCGAGTGAACCGAGTTGATCACAGCTATCGTCAAGAGCAAGGCCGTGGCGAAGCTGTGTTCGAGACAAGTCGAGTGGAACGCAACACACGATCCTTCATCAGACGGGCTCGCGGGCGCAATGCTGGGCAACAGCGCGCGCGGGCGCAAGGCAGTAGCGTGCGCGCGGGCGCAAGGCAGTAGCGTGCGCGCGCGCGCAGGGTGATAAAGGATCGTGTGTCTGTTCCACTTGCTTGCTTCGAAAGACACGTTGCCATGGCCTCCTTCTCGGTGGTAGTTGTGATCGACTCGGTTATTAGCCTAACTCTCTCACGATACTTGAGTTCACTCGGTAATTAGCCTTGCTCCCTCGATTTTGAACTAGCTCGGGTCTTAGCCTCACTAATTCCGTTGCATGATCGAACTCTCACGAATCCTAACACACGGTTGAACAAACGTTCCTTTTCTATTCACTCATCAATTCAAGAACATTCAAAACAATGAGGGGATACCCCTATTTATAGGTGCATAAAATAAATCAAAGCCTATGCTAATTAGATCTCCTAACTCTAGAATGAAAAGCAACATGGTAATAAAATCCTATTACTACTATAATTAATAATGTTTGACTTGCACTCCAAGCACAACTTGAAGCACAAGTCTTGCACACAAAAACCTTCAGCCGCCCTACTCGCACGTACGCCAAGCCCTAGCCGCCTTTGCGCATGTGCTGACCTTCGGCTCCTACTCCTTGGTGCGCGCGGTGACCCGCGCCTTGCTCTGCACGCATGTGTCGCCTCTGACTTGTCTAGTCCCGCGCGGAATGGGCTTCATCCGTCCGCTCCGCACGTGCCTTACGTTCTCGCGCGCCCAGCATCTGCCGCCTTCTTCCGTGCATGCGCTCCCGTCTCTCCTATGCCCGCGCGACTTAGGATGTGACGCCCCGTTCGATTATGAATAATTCTGGATTATTATTATTATTATTATTGT
>CACSLK010027840.1:7202588-7227634 GCA_902706635.1 Striga hermonthica
GCGTGCGCGCGCAGGGCAGCAGCGCGCACGGGCAGCAGCTGGCGGCAGCGCGCGAGGGCGACTTGGGCAACAAGAAAAAGAGTCTTCTAGGAGTCTTTTGAGCTGAATATTCCTTAGATTATTCTTCCCAACATGGAGTGCAAGCCAAGTTGTTTAGTTTCCATCTAGCTTTATGATTTCTAGCTTAATTAGGATTTCTAATATTTTATTGCTTTAATAATTCCCTAGGTAGATTAGAACTAGATATATTTTATGCCTGTATAAAGGCCCTTCCCTATGTTATTTTTAATCATCGAATTTATCAATAAAAATCTTAACTTTTGTTCAAACACTTTGTCTTAGATTTCTTCTAGATTTCTATTGCAATTTTATTCGTTTAGAGGGGTGCGAATTGTGAACCTCTGGGCAACTATCGGCGATTCAAGGCACTGGTTTGTGGCTTATCGACAATCGAAACACACGATCTTCATCACGCGCGCCCGTCGTCCAACTGCCGCGCGTCCCTCTCAACACCCGTGCTCCAATCACCTACCGCGCACCCGCGTGCCCCCAGCGCCCGCGCATCACCGCCTGATGCGCGCCTTCTGCCTATTCGCCCATCAGCCATGCCCGACCAACCTTCATATCCTTCGGTTCCGATGACCGCTTCTGTATCATTCTCCTCCTCTTCAAGACTTTTCTTGTGCCCAAGGATAAGATAGTTCAGCACATCCATATCGCTATCGTCCTCTTCGATTGGCGAGTCTCCTTGATCCTCCGTTCTCAACTTAATGCATTTTCCTGGTCGTCCAAACTCCATCTTTCCTCGCTTATAGTCGGTTGTAATGGGCCCAAGTGTATCGGGCCACTGTACTCCTAACATGATATCAGTTGCCTTAAGCGGTAAGGCGTAGAGGTCAATCTCCAATTCTTGATCCTAGACCATAATCGGAACCTTCTTGAACAATTGATTACCTTGTAGTTCATGCCCATTGGCCACCTTGACCCCAAACTTCTTGACCTTGGTGGGTTCCAACTTCAGTCTCCTGGCTATTCCTTCGTCGATAAAATTCAAACTCGACCCACTATCCACCAGTACCTCTAGCAGCATTTCTTTTATTTCAGCCGTGAACCTGATCATCTTAGGACCACACTTCTTGCACTTAACCACATGTAACAAGGACTCCTCCTGTGGTTTTTCTTCCTCACATTCCTCCTCAAATTCTAATAGAAAGACTTTCTTACCTTGGCACTTGTGGCCTGGCGTAAATTTCTCGTTGCATGTATAGCATTGGCTCTTTTCTCTTCGTCGCTGCATCTCCTCGTCCGTAAGTCATCGTACGCTGCTCGTGGTGTGTGTACCTTCGCTGATCGCCAATTTGGTCTCGGCCCGTGGGGGTGCCTCGTCGGTTACTGTGCTCGTGCGTCTCGGTTCCGTGCGAAAATCTCCCCGTGTTGCCTTGCGCATGGCCGCTAAGTGGTCTTCATGCAACCGTGCGGCCTCCATCGCAACCCTTGTTGACCTTGGCCTATACAGACGTACCTCTCCCGCCAACTCAGCCTCCTCCAACTAACGCACCAACAAGTGTACTCTCGGGCCAATCGCGTACCCGGCTTGCAATCCTCTCAAACTCCTTTTGATAGTTGCGTAGACTACCGGTTTGGCGAATCCTTGTCAGAGCCTCATCGTAATCAAAATAATCGCTAGATCCAAACCTGGTAATCAACAGCTTCTCAAAACTTCTTGTAGACATGTGACACCCATTGCCACCATGTGTTGGCTTCACCATCTAAGTAGTAGGCAACAATTTGGACTCTTTCGGACTTATGTACCTCATTGATCTCGAAAATTGCATGGCACAACTTATTCATGCATCCGGATCTGTTCCTTCGAACGCGGCATCGTAATCTTCGGTCTCGCACGAACATGCTCCTCGCGATGATGTCGATGGTCGTGCGTCCTTCGATCGCCGTGGTGTCGGGTTGTGCGCGTCGCCCATGACCGTTTGTCGTCGTCATCGCGACTAGATACCGAACTGCCCGTTCCCGCCATGGTTGATCTCGATGTGCGGCTCCTCCGCATGTGGTGGTTGACTCTCTCGAGCTTTCCCGCCGAGTCGTGTATCATGAGCTCCAGCTTCGCCATGTTTTCATTGACCACGTGTTGTCTGTTGCCAAGGGACCTCACGCTTTCTTCAGGCATATCGAACCTTTCACGATTCGTCATGACTCTCTCTCTCTCTCTTTTTTTTTTTTTTTTGATTCTGTTGACATCATTTTCGTTAAACCGGATTAGGCGATGCTGATCAGATGGTTATGTTCAGTAGAAGGATGATTGAAGTCGTACAAGTAGATAATGTCTTTATGGATCTCAAGGTTCTGACACCAATCTCAAGACAATCACTTATCGGGTAAAGATTCATCAAGAACCGACATCGTCGTTGATTGACCGATATCTCATGTCGGTTGATGGGTCTATTTCCGGATCTGGGGTGAACCGATGGAGAATCGCCCGGATCTGGAATGAACCGATGAGAACGAGCCCAGATCTGTCCTGATGGTCTCCAAATCGCTATCGAACCACAAGAACAACTGCAAGAACTCAACGCCGGAGGGGTTCTCGGTGTAGAGCCTCCGACGCTCAAGTCAGTATATGAAAGAGATGAAGAGAGCTGCTCTGAGAGCAGCGACAGTAATGAAAAGAATGTGGAATGAATGGGAGTTAGGGTTTTGGAGTTACCTCAGCTCCTTTATATAGAAATGGAACATTCACCTGAAGTCCCCAAAATGCCCCGGCCGACTTACTGGAAATGTCCAAACTACCCTGGTCGGTTTGTATTCCATCCATTTCCTAGTCAGCTTCTAGATCCTTCCTTATCCTTAGCTGCCCCTTCGGTATGCTGAAGTGTATTAGAGCTATCGGGATTTATGGGCTTCCAACCTTTCTCAGTCGACTTGATCCAGTCGACTCGAGTCGACTGGGTCATATTCGACTGTTAGTAGATCCTCACGTGTTTGACTGTCTTTCAAGAGGAAATCCACTTTTGGTAGTCGACACGTGGAAGTCGACTGGGAGAGATTCCTGGATCCTTGACCGGAGATACCATAGTCTGCAGACAGAGTCGACTTCGCGTAAGTCGACTTGGTAATCTATGAACCGCGATGGTTATTGAACCGTTACACGACAGTATGGCTATATCATCTAGTCCCCCCCAAAATTACTCGAAGCGACTCTGAGCTTACGAGTAGATTGTGTCGACTGGATGTTTCCCTCGAATCTTTTCATGTGTCCCGTCATCAGTTGTTACCTTGGGTCGCACCCACTCGTTACCTCGACTTGTAATACGACTCGTCTACGCGAATTTTGATTTGATTAGATAAGTTTGAATCTTTTTGAATTTTAAAATTCAAAAAATAGGGTCTTGGAGCATTGATAAGACGTTTTATCTCTCCGCCGCTTCGTATTCCGTGCACCATCTCAACCGTTGAATATGACTTTAATCTGAGGGTCAGGGTTTCTCTGCCTTCTTTATAAATACTCCTCCTTTTTTCTCGTCTTCACTTTTCACACTCATCTTCTCTGAGCTTTCTGTTTTCTCCGGCAAACACAGCATCTCAAGCTTTTCCGGCACTCCTTTCATTTTCCGACGTTCTCAGATCTTTCAGGACTCCTTCTTCGATCACCATGAGTATGAGTAAGTTTCCTTTGCTTTTTATTTTATCGGTGTGTTTAAGATAAGAAACTCTCTTTTCTTCTTTCTCTCCTTTTTTTATATGCTTTGGGGCCTGTATGTTCATCACATTTTCTGGGAATTCTTGGAGAATTCTGGTGGTTTTTCTTTGTTAGATCTTTAGCTGCCGATCTTTTATCTCCTTTAAGTGTTTTCGTTTGCCAGTCGTCTCGTTATGAGAGATCGACTCTTTTGTCAAGTCGAATCGATATGGGAACTACTTTTCTTATTTCTTCTCCCTTTCTTCCCGTCGTCGAGACGCTTCTCGTGTCATCCTGGTTATTTTGTTGACCCTTCTCTTTGAATCGAATCACGGTTTCTAATAACTTTTCTTGATTGCCATTCTTTTTCTTCTTAGATTCCAATCTCGACCCTGTTTCTGACCCCGTCTCCGGTTCTCTTGCCCGGGAAATCGATAACTATTCGGGTTCAGACTCTGTTCACCCAAACGATGTCGAGCCGTGTTCTCATCGAAACGTCGAGCCGGAGGATTTTGTCGATTCACATGCCTCACCTTTCGGTATCGATTGGGCTGTTTATAACCAGGCGTTACTTTCGGGCACCCTTTGTGAGGATCCCGAAGTTCTCAAAACCCTTGAATCTGCTTGTTGGGAACAGAAGCGAAAGGGAGAACGGCTTTGGATTTCTTAGCGGCAGTCGTCTCGACCGCCGCTGATGGAGCAGCAGAACTCGAGCCGCCCCCAAGCTCTTCAGCAACAGATTTGCGGGTTGCCTCAGTCTTTTTCTTCTCAAAGCGGGCCAATGCTTTTACTAAAAACAAAAAAAAAAAGAGTGATCAAATACAAACAAACACACCAACCTTACGTGCTTTTCAAATAAACGCAGAAACGCGAGACCAAACAATCAGTAAGTAAATTGAAACAAAAGACGACAAACGAAGAATCTTACAAGGATCGTTAAGACGAGGAGCACTTTTATCAACACAGATACCAACATGATTAAGTAAAGAAGTATCTTTGGTAAGTCGACGAGCGCTCCATACGTGTTTCTTTAACTCTTCTAGCATATCAGCGAACTGGGAAGAGTCGGGACGCTTACGCTGCTTTGTCTTATGGGTAATCCACTCATTAGAAAAGGGATACTGGCCAGGAGCAGGTCGAATGAAGAAGTACTTCTTTTTCCATTCGGTAATGTTGGAAGAAAGGTCGTCAAGGAATGTGACACCTACTCGACGGCCCAGACAATGGGCGTCCTTGCTAAACCTATACCCGTAACAGTAAAGGAAAAACTCGGGTAGAAAATTACCTAAAACTATGCGGGTAACAACTATGAAGGCTACCATTATTCGAATAGAATTAGGGGTGAACTGGTTTATTGGTATATCGAAAAGGTTACTTAACGATTGCAGTTCAGGTTGAATCGGGAAACGCAGGCCCGACATTATTTGATCCACGAAAAAAGTAAAACAACCATTGGGAAGGCGACGAAAGTCGTCTTCGGGCTTAGGAGCGACTACAGCCCAATCCGAGGGAAGGCCGCTGAACTCTCTGAAGCCATCGATTTCGGCTGCAGGAGCATAAGAAAACGATAGTAAGAAATTACCACGAAACATGCTATAGTTGCAGACTCGATTAAGGGAAGTCATTATCAAGTAAAGGAACAAGGCTGGCCGCAGGTATGAGGATGTTCAAAAAAAATCTATCGGAACATGAAACCGGTAATAACATGAACATGAATCTGATATCGTCACGCGAACGTGAACCCTGACCGTTACCTCATCTGCCGGCACAAACTAATGTCGGACACCATGTGCACACTCTAGTGGGCAGACTAGGGCTACTAGAACCCAGAATGGACCGGCGACCATTCCGAGCGGATACATGACATGGCCAAATTGGCCACCTTGAACCCTTTCTCCTATGCCTCTGCGGGTCAAGTCGAGAGCTTCCGGCAGTTCAGCGGGCTTCCCTCCGATTGGGAGTTGGTTACTCTGGGTCCCGATAGTAACTTCGCCTGTCCTCCCGAGGGTTGTCATACTTTCTTTGTTGACCAAGTCGTTTTCGGTCTGCGCTTCCCTATACAAGCCGAGCTTTTGGAGATAAGCGACTTGTATAAAATCCCAATAAATCAGTTTTGTCCAAATACTCTTTGTATCATGATAGCTTTTATCGTTGTTTCTCGTATAGTTCGTCATTTTTTCTCGGCCGAATTTTTTCATTATTGTTATAGCTATCGACTTCAAAAGGGGTCCCACTGTTTGATCCGTCGTCCCGGCGTTACCTTTCTTGATGACCTTTCCTCCAATATCCCAGAGTGGAAATCGAAATTTATCTTCATTCGGCCTCCCGTTGGTGCTTATCCTTACGCAAATAATTGGATAAGTACCAAAGTTAAACAAAATAAACGGTCTCGATCCGAGGACCTCGAAAGACTCTTAGAAGAGTTGAATAAATGTACTTATAGCGCTCGACGCATAATAAGAGACCGTGAGTTGGTCAATCATGCCCGGATCGTCCTGTATGACGATCTTCCTCAGCTCGATGATCCTCGTAAGCGGTTCAGCATTTCTTACAATATCGAGTCGTCTCTTATTTTCTTCTAACCTTTGCTTTTATTATTATTTTTTCTCTCAGTTAATACGCTCAAGCGTTTCGAGGTGAAGAAACCGCCCACTGCTCCTCTTCCACCCGGCAGGTCCGGTGCACAATCGGCTGCCATGGCTCGGAAACGCAAGTCCTCGGGTCCGACTGCCCGCAAGAGGCCTCAGGATGATCGCGCCCCTCCCTTGCTCCTTAGCGACCCGAAGCGTCGTAAGACCAACACGGGTAAGGAGAAGATGGACGAGGGGAACGCTGCTCCTAAGCGGACGGATGACGAGGGGAACGCTGCTCCTAAGCGGACGGAATCATCCGTTACTTACAAGGACGCGTTGGTCAAGATGCCGTCTCGACTCTGGAATCATCAGGAACCGTATAAGGTGGCGGAATACCTTCACTCCGTGCTCCCCGAGGCCGATAAAGCTCGCGTCGAGGGGAACGAGTACGAGCACTCTTGTTACGCTACCCAATGTCTGGTTCGGGTATCTGCTTTGTTCTTAAGTGTTTATGTCTTGCGTATTTCTGCATTTCATTATTTGTTTCTTTGTGTAGTTCTTGGCGGCCGCTCTCTCTGGCCTCAAGGCCGACACTCGACACCCCACTTCCTCCAGTAAGGCCCTCGAGGACAAGTGCGAGGCGCAGCTCAGGGAGATTGCCCAGTTAAAGAAAGAGCTGGAGGATTCTAAAACCTTGGTCGATAAGTTGAGAGCCGACAAGGCCGTTGCCCTGCACGACAACGAGAAGCTTCAGGCCGACCTCGAGAAGGCTCAGGAGGCGAACATGTATGAAGTGGACATCGGCATCGTTGAGGGCCGGAAGTCATTTTTGAGGACTGGCATAGGCGCTGCCTTTGTCCGTGAGTATCGTAAGGAAGTCGTCAAGGCTTTCTGCAATTCTCCTGAGTTCCTCGACAAGCTCTGCCCCGCCGCCATTCAATATTTCGACTATGCCTTCGACGCTTGGGAGGCTGTGGTGGCGGGATCTAAGTTTGCTGGAAAACTCGACCGGGAGGCCATGAAGCGTGCGCTTCCCGACCCTGACAGTTATGAGGGCGATCCGTCCCTTTCGGACGACTACCCCTGGTGGACGGGTCTCGAGGCGAAAGTTGTTCGAGAGGCTAAGCTCACCTATCAACTGGATGCTCCCCTGCCTTCTCCCATCCATCCTGTTGGGCCCGGTGATGGTGATCAGGTCGTGACCATCCTCGAGGAGAGCGACAAAGATGTCATAACTTAGCTGTATTTTCGAGGCTTATTGTCTTTTATTTGTCGCTTATTCTGTCTGTTCTAGTCTCAATCTGATTTTCCAAATTGTAAAGGTTGAGACGACTCTTGTAATGAATCTATTTTAAATATTATTCCTTATTTTATCTTTGCCTAAATTGTCACGTTTTTGCAACGCTGTGTTTATGCATTCCTCGAATTTTTACTTGCAGCTACGTGGTTGTAGACTTATCGACATTTCATTTGCTTGCCCATTTTGTAGTTGAAGTGACTTTGTAGCCGTAGGCGGGTTATATTTGAGACAACTTTAGTTGTTTGAGTTGACTTTTATAGTCATGGGCTTTATAGCCTTGCCGAGATTTCGCTCGAGGCATGCAACTTTTGTTGCTTGAGTCGACTTTTATAGTCGTGGGCTTTATAGCTTTGCCGAGATTTCGCTCGAGGCATACAACTTTTGTTGTTTGAGTCGACTTTTATAGTCGCGGGCTGTGTAGCCTTGCCGAGATTTCGCTCGAGGCATACAACTTTTGTTGTTTGAGTCGACTTTTATAGTCGCGGGCTTTATAGCCTTGCCGAGATTTCGCTCGAGGCATACAACTTTTGTTGTTTGAGTCGACTTTTATAGTCGCGGGCTTTATAGCCTTGTCGAGATTTCGCTCGAGGCATACAACTTTTGTTGTTTGAATTACTCGGCTTCACCGCCGTTCCGAGACTTGATTTTTCTAGGTATAATAGATCGACATGGAAATGTAAAAATCATAAACATAAAATTTGAGAGATTGTATTACTGATCTTGATTAACCATTGTTCAGTACAAAAAGAGTTTGAAATTCTTAAGCATAAAAGCGTTTGAGATGAATCACGTGCCAGGATCGCGGCAGTTGTCGTCCTTCGCCATCTTCGAGTTCGTATGCGCCTCTCTCGAGTACTTTGGTGATGGTGTAAGGTCCTTCCCAATTGGCTTCGAGCTTCCCGACATGTTTAAGAGCATCTACTCGCTTGAGGACAAGGTCTCCTACTTGAAACCGCCTGGTGCGGACCTTCCTGTCAAAGGCTGCCCGTATCTTTTGCTTGTATTCTACGGACCGCAGCCAGGCTTCCTCTCGCATTTCTTCTATCATGTCGAGGGCCTCTTTTGCTAGCTCTTCATTGGTCTTTTCTTCATAGAATGTCGACCTGTGAGGTTCCAATCCAACCTCGATGGGCAATAGGGCGTCCATTCCATAAACCATGTGGAATGGTGATTGCCCCGTTGAACTTCTTGGGGTCGTCCTATAGGCCCATAGGACCGTTGTCAGCTCGTCGACCCAGGCACCAGATGCTTTCTCCAGTCTTTTCTTTAGCCCCTGCAGGATGGTTCTGTTTGTCACTTCGACTTGGCCGTTCGCCTGAGGGTGCGCAACTGAGGCGAATCGCTGTTTTATCCCCATGTCGACACACCACGCCTGGATCCGCTTTCCTTGAAATTGCATCCCATTATCTGAAATCAAGATCTTTGGAATCCCAAATCGACAACAGATATTGTTGAACAGAAAATGTATCATTTTATCTTCAGTGATTTTTGCCAGAGGTTCTGCTTCCACCCATTTGCTAAAGTAGTCGACAGCGACTACCATAAAGTTTCGTTGCCCCGTTCCCATTGGCAATGGGCCTACCAAGTCGATTCCCCATTGTGCAAAAGGGATCGGACAACTAATCGTCGTCATTGTTTCGGCTGGAACGTGGGGGATTTGACCATGGCGCTGGCACCTGTCGCATCCTTGTACCAATCGTTCGGCTGCTTTTCGAATATTGGGCCAATAATAGCCTGCCCGAAGGGCTTTACCGGCTAGGGCTCGCGATCCTATGTGTGCTCCGCAGCATCCTTCATGGATTTCCTTCAAGACATGGTCCCTTTCTCTTTCAGAAACGCATCGCAGGTGGGGTCCGACCATCGACTTCTTATACAAGACTCCTTCGATCTCAAAATATTTACTCAAATATCGGGCTGCTTTCTCGGCCGCCTGTTTATCTCCTTCTGGCACTCGACTTTGTAAGAGCTCGCGAATTGCTTTTCGCCAATCTTGGTTTTCATCGACCTCCATTGTCTCACTCAGGACACTTTCTTCCAAGTGTAGTGTGGTAATATGGTTCCCCATTTTTCCTTCGTTCGAGCTCGCAATTCTCGCGAGCCAGTCGGCCCACTTATTCTCTTCTCGAGGTACTTGCGTTAGCTCAAAGTTGTCCAAGCCTCGTACTAGGCTCTGAATTTCTTCGACATACTTTGTCATCCGATCCTCTTTGATTTCGCAATTCCCCAATACTTGCCCCACTACTAGTTGTGAGTCAGAATGCGCCATGATTTCCGTCGCTCCGCCCGCGATTGCCAGTTGGATTCCCTTAATTAGGGCCTCGTATTCTGCTTCGTTGTTGGATGCTTTAAACCCCATTCATATGGCAAAGTCGAGCTGTTCGCCTTCGGGGGACACTAGGGTTACCCCTAGACCAGATCCCTTAGCTGACGAGGACCCGTCGACGTGCATCATCCATTTCTTGCTTTCTCCTTTGGTCCCTTCTTGGATAAAGTCGGCTAGAGCTTGGGCCTTTATAGCTCGTCGAGGTTCGTATTTGATGGAAAATTCGCTGAGTTCGACTGCCCATTTTACGAGTCGACCTGACACGGTAGGTCGACCCAATGTCTCACCGAGCTGGAAATTTGTCCTTACTATTATCATATGGTTCAGGAAATACGGCCTCAATTTTCAGGCTGTGAGTACCAATGTTAATGCGGCCTTCTCGACCTCGGAATATCTTGCTTCTGCGCCCTGGAGCACTCGACTTGTATAATAGATCGGCTGCTGAGCCCCTTCAGCTTCTCGCAGCAACACAGAACTCAAAGAAAAGATTCCCACCGAGATATAGAGTACCAACTCGTCGCCCGGCTCTGGCTTTGTTAACAATGGTAGCTCGCTCAAAAACTCCTTCAGTTTTTCAAACGCCATCTGAGCCTCGTCGCCCCACTGGAAAGCTTTTTTCTTGAGTAACTTGAAGAAAGGGAAACTCCTTTCCGCCGCCCGGGCTATGAATCGACTTAGGCCTGCAATTCGACCTATCAGGACTTGTACTTCTCTAACATTCTTTGGTGGGGTCATGTCGAGTATGGCTTGCACTTTATCCTTATTCACTTCAATGCCTCTTTCAGTTACGATATAGCCTAGGAATCATCCTGCCCTCACTCCAAAGGCACATTTACTCGGATTCAGCTTCATTCCAAATGTTCTCAGTATCGTAACGCTTCCCTTAAGTCCTCTACATGAGAAATCGAGGACCTACTTTTCACCAAGATATCGTCCACGTAAACTTCCATATTTCGCCCGATCTGTGATTTGAACATTCGATCCATCAACCTTTGGTATGTTGCCCCTGCGTTCTTAAGTCCGAAAGGCATAACGACATAACAATACGTCCCTTTGCTCGTCACGAAGCTAACTTTGCTTTGATCCTCAGGAGCCAAGGGAATTTGGTGGTACCCCTGGGACGCGTCCATCATGCTTAGCAATTGACAGCCAGCAGTAGAGTCGACCAGCTGGTCGATTCTTGGCAGGGGATAGTGGTCCTCCGGGCAAGCTAAATTTAAATCGCGAAAGTCAATACACATACGCCACTTATTTAGTGCTTTCCTTACCATCACCGTGTTTTATATCCATTCTGGGAATTGAATTTCTTTGATATGTTTGGCTTTCAACAATTTGTCCACCTCGACTTCTATGGCTTTGTCGATTTCTGCGCCATGGTGTCTAAGCCGTTGCTTCACGGGCTTTTTCAGGGGGTCGACATTAAGCTTGTGCTCCATGACATCGGGATCGATTCCTGTTAGCTCTTCAGGGGAGAAAGCGAATATGTCCCTGAATTCTTTCAGCAGTCCCACCAATTGTCGACGTAACTCTTCTTCCAGTTCTCGCCCTATTTTCGTAGTCTGCTCCTCTCTCTCCCCGATTTGAATTTCCATTAATTCCCCGTGTGGCTCAAGATCACTTTCCCTTCGTCTTTTTTCATTTGACACCGACTTTTTTCCTTCTTTCACCTCCGTTCGTTGGTTTGTCCTTACTGCAATCTGATAACAGGTTCTTGACAGCCTCTGGTCCCGTCGGGCCTCCCCTACCTTATCCCCGACGGGGAACTTTAGCTTCATATGATAGGTTGACACTACTGCTTGGAATGTGTTGAGTGCTGGCCTTCCCAGAATCACATTATAAGCCGACTCGACGTCGACCACGACAAATTGCACCATTTTCACCTTCTTCAAGTCGCCTTCCCCGAGGACGACAGCGAGAGTGGTTTCCCCCAGGGGTGCGACTTCCGAGCCATTAAATCCAAAAAGTGAAGTGTGGAGAGGTGAGAGTTCAATGTCGAGTTCCATCCGCTTAAGGCAATCGAAAAAAATCACATTCACCGAGCTCCCTGTGTCGACAAAGATTCTCTGGACTTCATAGCCCGATATCTGAGCTGTGATCATCAAGGCATCGTTGTGAGGTCTCTCAACCGCTCCCATGACTGTTGGTCCGAAATTCATCACTGGACCATCTTCCTCGACCTGTTGCACTTCGGTCTTTCCGTGATGCCCTCGAGCATATGCTTTTCTAGCTCGATTTGAATCACCATCGGTTGGCCCTCCGAATATCATATGAATTACTCCTCTTTTCTGGGGAAGCTCCTCCTTATCGGGTGTTCTTGCCCTCTTGTGAGGGCTTTTGCTCTTCTCCCCTCGCTGACTGGTTCGTTCTCGATCTTTATAAACGAATTCCTTCAGATGGCCTGCTTTGATTAGTCTCTCGATTTCATTCTTTAGGTGCCGATATGACATGTCGGTTACTACATGTCGGATATGACATATCGGTTATTACTACACGAGCCGATATCTATGACTTGCTAAGACCGACACAACAAGGCGGTGCCAACTCAGCACGACTCATCATTACACCTGGCCAAGTGGCACGTTACCAGGATGAATGGCAATCAGCCGCCGTTGACTATTCTCGTGTAATGATTACGTATTAGATAAATGTTGTAAATAAATATAAAAGGAGAAAGGGTTCTCCAACCAGAGAAAGGAGAGAGACAATAATATTCAGAAAATTCTATCTCATTTCACTGTTCATATAGTCTTTGCTGTTTTATTTTGAAGTTACACTAAATCTCTGTTGATTATATAGTTGTTAACTCCCGTTTAACAACAGTTTGGCGCTAGAAGGAGGGCCTCATCACGTTTTGAGGTTAACTTTCGCTGTTAAAGCCATTTTCGCGCTTGAAGTCGCCATATCGCAGTCTGGTCGAGACCATACAACTCACCCTGGCCAGAGCCAATCGACTAATCATTCTCCGCGGCGTTCAACAACGCCCCCTCCGGTCACGAACACCACGAAATTTCTTCAAAACCCGGAGTTTATTCAAGGTTTAACCTCTTTGATAGCTCGAGCTATGCCCAGGAACTCGAATACGATACCATTATCAATGCCGTTAACTACCAATCCAACAGAACATCCAAATCATACTCGTCATGACCTCGAAACGCATGCGGCGACATCCCATGCTATGTCACAACCTCACCATACTTCTCCACGTCGAGAAGAGTTAACTCGTATAACTGCTAACCCAATAATGAACAATCAAGCCCCGGAGGAGCCCCCTGTACAGGAAATGACTGCTGAAAGTCACTCTGCTCATCATCAACGAATTCCGTCACGTCCTAGACTTACTTCACCAATGCCTCATGGTCGTGAAGATTTGCGGCGCCAGATTGAACGGAATCGTATTTCAAGACATAGTGCGGAAGAAATTGAAACTTTTCGTAAACGCTTGGCTGAACTCGAGACCCGACAGAAGTCGCAGGAAGACTCTCCCCGACATGTCTCGACATCGGGAAATGTCATTATTGAAGCTGATTCACCTTTAGCTCCGGAAATTACCGCGGAGGCACTCCCAGCTAAAGTAAAAATCCCACAAATTGGCATGTATGATGGGACATCGGATTCGGATGCACACTTGGGCCATTATACGTCTTGGATGGACTTGCATGGTGCCTCAGATGCTTTAAGATGTCGGATGTTTTCGCTTACACTGGGGCCACGAGCACAAAAGTGGTACTATACTCTCCCACCTCATTCAATTTGGAAGTGGCAACAGTTACGTGCGGCCTTCTGATCGCACTTTATCGGAGCTCAAGTTTGTCTCATCCCAAAAGAATCAATTACTAACATCTTGCAAAAGGACGACGAGACTGTTAAGGACTACGTATCTCGGTTCAACGATCGAATTCAAAACATGGAGCCTTGTCACCCAGAGACCTCTTAGTAACTGCAATCGCTGGATTGAAGCCCAACTCGATGTTTCGTTGGACCTTGTGCCAAAACAAACCGGCCACCTTCCAAGAATTTCTTGTACGAGCTCAACAATTTATTATTGCCGAGGAATCGATGTCGGTTCCTAGTTTCGACTTCTCGGTGAAAGAAAACAAGACTGAACCGGACGCTAAAAAGAAGAATAAGAAGAACTTTGGGAAAGCACAGTTTCGGAATTTCTCCAAAGGATATGAAAATACTCCAGAGTCTAGGGCTGCTCATGATCAGTATTCAGATAATGTTAAGACAGGTTATCAGGCGTTTATTCAGCCGGGGCAGCCACTATATATGAAGAACTGAAAGGAAAAGGGATTATTCCAGACCCGAGAACTGCGAGAACTCCTGAAGACAAACTGGATAAAACTCGATACTGTGCGTATCACAAGTCTCCGGGACATAATACCGATGAGTGTCTCGGTCTTTTGTCAGCACTCTTACGGTTAATTGGACAACCTCAGCTTCAAAAGTTCCAAAATTTTGATAATCGCCGGAAAGGAAGGGCCTTGGATCTTTCAGATGATGAAGATGATGATAACCGACCTGTTAATCCGAAAAGAGCTCGTGCAAACGATAAGGAGGTCTTCACGTTTTCTACTGTTGCTGGAACTTCGACCGATAATTGCAGGAAATCCAGGACACATGACACCTTAGACTCTTCACACTGCATACCTCGAGTCAATTCCAATAACAAACAGCTGGATACTTCTCGACGGAAAGCCAAAGCTTATGCCCGGGAGGCACAAAATGCCGAGAAACGAGTCATGAATGTTGATCTTCGAGATACCATCAATAAACGAAATTGTCCCATCACATTCAGTATCGAAGATGCCAATCTATTTGCTCATCCTCATTCCGACGCCCTTATTATAACAGCCCCGATTGGAGGGATTCCTGTTCATCGGATTTTGGTCGAAACAGAAGCTTATTCAAGTATTTTGATGCTCCGCACGTTCAAGAAATTGGGTTTAGACCCAGCAGACATTAGACCTTGCAACGACCAAATTCAAGGCTTCAATGGAAGCATTTCCTCCCCTGTCGGCGAAATATTGCTCCCTATTCGGTTTGGAGGTTTTGGACCAAAATCCAAGATTATTATGGAGACTTTCAAAGTCTTGGATGTCCAGAATGAATATAATGCTGTTATAGGACGAACTGCACTGTACAAACTTCGTGCTGCTGTTTCAATTTTCCATTATGCCCTGAAGTTCCCCACCATTGAAGGAGAAGGTACTCATTACGGAGATCAACGAGAAGCCCGAAGTTTGATGTTGCTCTCATCCTCGCGTAACTTCCATATGATTGAAGAGCAGGATACTGATAACTCTATTGGGTTGAACAACCCAACTCTTAATGCTGAAAGAACTGATCAGTTCGCTTCCGATACCGACATGCTTCGGGCAGATACCGACATTCCTCTTGCAGATACCGATGTCCCTATGACGTCGGTTTTGTCTGAAACATTAACTGAAGCTCTTGATCAAGAGCAACCTTTTCATGAGAAAGACATAGGAATACACGAAGATATGGATCCACGAATGCAGTTTAAAGATGGGAGTCATCATGTCCGGGCGGAACCAGTTGAAGATGTCGAAACTATTTACGTGGATGGATTGACTCAGGAAAAATCATTGCACATTGGAGCTAACCTTCAAGAACCCACGCGGTCGAGCTTAATTCAGTTTCTTCAGTCAAACTCCGATGTGCTCGCTTGGAAGCATGAAGACATGAAAGGAATTGACCCGCAGAAAGCGTGTCATCGCTTGAATTTGGACAAGACTGTCAAGCCTGTCATACAGAAACGTCGGAAATTCGGCCCAGATCGCCAGAAGGCCCTTGAAGAGGAAGTAAACAAGCTTATAGACAATAAGTTCGTTAAAGAAGCCAAATACCCGACGTGGATATCGAATCCTGTCTTGGTTAAGAAAGCCACCGGCCTTTGGCGTCTGTGCATAGATTTCTCAGATTTGAACCAAGCATGCCCGAAAGATAGCTATCCAATTCCACACATTGATTACATGGTAGATGCTACATCGGGACATCAACTCATGAGTTTTTTAGATGCTTATTCCGGGTACAATCAAATTCCCATGCACCCTGATGATGCTGAACATACGTCGTTCTACTCAGCCCGAGGTCTTTATTGCTATGTCATGATGACTTTCGGATTGAAGAATGCTGGGGCCACATACCAAAGATTGGTCAATAAAATGTTTGCTCGTTTGATCGGTCACACAATGGAAGTTTACGTGGACGACATGCTAGTGAAATCGGAACAGGCCTCTGATCACATCGCCCATCTTTCTGAGGTCTTTGACATTCTTCGAGAGTATTCCACGGTCCTTAATCTTAAGATGTGCACTTTTGGAGTTGGATCAGGGAAATTTTTAGGATACATGGTGAGTCAGAGAGGGATCGAAGCCAATCCTGCCAAGATTCAAGCCATACTTGAATTGGCTCCCCCGACATCTATTAAGGGTGTCCAAGCTTTAACCGGCCGACTGGCAGCCCTAAACCGATTCATTTCGAAGTCGACGGATCATTGTAAGCCGTTCTTTGACGCTATCAAGAAGAAGAAGCCGTTCGAATGGACCGTAGAATGTCAGAATGCTTTGGACAACATCAAAGAAGTTCTTTCAAGGTTACCGACGTTGCAGAAACCTCTTCCTGATGAACCTTTGTATTTGTACCTGGGTGTAAGTGACGTTGTTGTTAGTGCTGTTCTTATACGACAAGATGGGCTTCAACAGTCTCCGATATATTACGTTAGCAAGGCCTTACATGACGCTGAATTGCGATATCCATATATGGAGAAGTTAGCATTTGCTCTGATCATCGCTGCACGGAAGCTGCGTCCATATTTTCTGGAACATTCAATTATCGTGTTTACAACATACCCTCTCCGACAAGTCCTTCACCGACCTGACACGTCGGGAAGAATGATTAAGTGGGCGATAGAACTGGGACAGTTTGATATTCAGTACCGACCACGAACTGCTATCAAAGCTCAAGTGTTATCTGATTTCATTGCTGAATTTACTCAAATTGTCAATACATCCATTGACGATCCGACATGGACTCTTTACGCCGATGGATCGTCCACCGCTATACGAGCCGGAGGAGGGATTGTCTTAGTTAGTCCTGATCAACAAGTGTTTTGTTACTCTGTAGCATTCACTTTCCCAACTACCAACAACGAAGCTGAATATGAGGCCCTCCTATCAGGCCTACGCTTTGCCGAATCCATGAATGTTTCCTCTCCCCGAATATTTTCCGACTCTCAGTTACTAGTCAGCCATATTAATGTCACGTACGAAGTTAAAGAACCACGGTTATTGCCTTATTTTGATCTCGCAAAGAAGGAGCTGTCACGGTTCAAAATGACGTTGGAACATATACCTCGGTCATCCAATATTCAGGCAGATGCTCTTTCACGTTTGGCCTCGTCGACCGATTTGAATAATGTCGAGTTCGTGCAAATTACTCAACAGGCGACCTCATCAACAGTCTCTACCGACGTCGTCATGATTGACGCTGCTCCACCAACTTCAGATCCGACGTGGATGGATCCGATCGTCGACTATCTTCAAACCGGGGCCATTCCTGAAGACCCAAAAGAAGCTTGCACTCTTCGTGTTCGTGTTGCTCATTTCACCATTGATCAGGGAACGTTATATAAGCGTGGATATTCTATTCTGTTGCTTAAGTTTTTGTCAGAGATTGATGCCCAACGGGTTCTTCAAGAAGTACACGAAGGAGTCTGCGGTACCCACCAAGGAGCTCAAGCTTTATCCCACAAGATTCTCCAACAGGGCTACTACTGGCCGACTATCAGAAAAGATGCCGCAGACTGGGTGCGAAAATGTCACAAGTGCCAGATATTCGCTCCTAACGTTAATCAACATCCTGAACTTCTCAAGTCAATATATAGCCCAGGGCCGTTTGCAAAATGGGGAATTGATTTGATCGGCCCACTTCCAACAGCAAAAGGGGGTGTTCGGTTTGCAATATTAGCTGCTGACTACTTCACTAAATGGGTTGAGGCCGAGCCTCTTGCGACCATCATGGAACAAAAGATGATCGATTTTGTATGGAAATCAATCGTTTGTCGGTTTGGAATACCAAACTCCATCATAACCGACAACGGTCGCCAGTTTGAAGGGAAACGATTTGAAAGCTTTTGTGAAGATTACGGCATCAAGCAATTCTTCTCGTCACCTTATCATCCACAAGCTAATGGACAGATAGAAGCCGTAAATAAGATTATCAAGAATGGTCTGAAAACCCGGCTTGAGATTGCAAAGGGATCATGGCCTGATGAGTTACCTTATGTCCTCTGGTCTTACCGGACGACGACAAAAAATTCGACTGGAGAAACTCCATTTTCGTTGGCATACGAGACTGAAGCTGTGATACCGGTTGAACTTACTTCTCCAACATATCGGATTAATCGTTTCTCTGAAGAAACCAACTCGGCAAACCTGAAAGCCAGTCTCGATTTGGTCGATGAGTTACGGGCTGATGCTGAAATTCGAAATGCCGCCTATAAACGACGTAGTGAAAAGTACATCAATTCAAGACTCAAGCCACGCTCATTTGTCAAAGGAGACCTTGTATTGAAAAGAGTCACTGGGGCCAATGTCGGCCCGTTACAACCAAAGTGGGAGGGACCCTTTAAAGTAAATCGTCTGATTTCTAATGGTACCTACCGACTTGAAACTCTAGATGGTGTTCCCCTTCAGTATCCCTGGCACACAACCTATCTGAAGAAGTACTACCAGTAAACTTCAAGGCCAAAGTTCTGTCCCTGATGTATAAAAAGTTTTTGTCCTACTCATGTACAAGAACCACATTTTGCTATCAATAAAGTTTGTGTGACGAACCTCTAAAATTTGTTCGATCACTCGGACCACAATAAATCGGTCCCCGTTGCTAAGGCTAAACGTGTTTCATACCCTGAAGATGGTATGACCTAGCCAAACTCGGCAAAGCTGGATACTTCCAAACCCTGAAGTTGGTTTGGGGAGGCTTATGCTCTATAATATCAAATCCCGACGTTGATTTGATGAGCTCACAATAAATATTTGCAGTAAAAGCAAGTCTTTTATGACTTGTTCCGATAAAGAGTTTGCAGATGTCGGATAAACTGTAAATTGTGCCGACACCAAAAATTTAAACAAACTCAAAGCAAGGCAAAGTATAAGTATTAAGTATCACGTCGGAGTAATTACGAGCATTATCCATTAAACGTTCGTTTATCTTTCTCCGACATGTTTTGACTTGGTACAATAAATGTCAAAATAGTACATTCATGAAACACAAAATCAAAAACGTCGAAATTCATTCATAATAAGAAATTGTCATTACATACGATCTCAAAAAAAAAAAGAGAGAGAAAAGAAAAAGAAAAAGAAGAAGGAAGATTATTCATCCTTTTTGGTCCCCGACGACGAAGCCTCTCCGGCTATAGAAGACTGGGAGTTCCCACCTCGGTTTTGCTCTTGTCCGCCGCCTCCAGATGGGTTATCAATCTCTCGCCCAGGCGTTGCATCACCTCTTCCTCCTTCTCTTCCATAGCACGGACGACGTCACTTTCTTTTATAATGACGACATCGTCGTCCTCGTGCAAGACTCGATCGTCGTCGGAGGGGATCAGTTCGGTTAGCCACCCTTTGGCTTTGGCGTCGTCCTTGGCCACTTTCCTCGAGGCAAAGCCAGTAATTGCCTCCATTAACTCTTCATCAGATAGGCCCTCCAAAGTTTCGATGACGAACGCCTCAGCAATCGCCACAACACACATGTTCGCTAAGTCGGGTTTTTTAACATTCTCAACTTCAAGGACCATGTTGACAAAGGCCCGGCGGATCTTGGCCCTGCGCTCTTCCAATAGCGGCGCCATGTCTAATTCCAGCATCTGACTCTCCTTCTGCTTTAGGAGTCGGTCGGCGAAGTCTCGCTCATCCTGGTCCGCCGGAATATGAGCATTTTTTATTTCAGGGTTGAGGCGATATTTCTCCATTTTGTGCAAAAGAAAAATACGCAGCTCGTCAATGGTGTAGATACCATTCTCCACTCTGTCAATCACCCAACGTACCGTTAGTGCGGCATTTAGCTCCAAATCCCACTCGGTCACCACATCTGCACTCACTGCTTTGTCGGATTCAGCCACCGCCTTTTTACCGACGTCAACGCCTTCTTGAAATTTGAGGTCGGCGGGAGCTGTCATCTCCTGACGAAGTTTACTCGTAGCAATCTCATGAGCTTCGCGGCATCGAATCAGTTCGGCATCCTTAGCAGATCGGTCCTTGCGAACAGCTTGAAGCTCAGCCCTTAGCCTCATGAGCTGCTCATCTTTTTCTCTGGCCGTTTCTTCAATTTTAGCCAGTTGAACCGACATGAGATCATGAACTAGTAAAAGATTTTCTTTTTCAGTTTTTAATGCGCTCGCTTCAGTTTGCGCCGCCATCAGCTGAGCATCCTTCTCCGACATCGTCGCCTCATAACGAGACTTCTCATCTTCCAAAGACGCTATGGCACCTTCCTTCAGACTTAGTTCATGCTGCTTCTCATCAAGTTCATGCGCTCTACTCCAATAACTCTCTTCAGCAGCAATGAAGCTAACAAGCGCCCGTCCCAAGCAGCCCTGGGCATAGCTAAACTTCTAGTCGTCGGGTAGAGACGCGATCCCGGCGTGAGTCTTTGGATCCCATGACATCAGCGGAACTTTCGCCTCGCTGGGGACCCGATGATTAATCGTCACTTTAGGCTCGACGACTGTTTGAAACATTAAAAACCAAGGGTCAAACACACCCTCCGGAAGCGTCAGCTCCGCCACTTTTTTCTCATTAACTTTAAGGAAGGAGTCCCTCAGGATGATCTCAGGTTCTTCCTCCTCCTTATCTTTGTCGGCGCCGGTGTTTGGCTTCTTCTTCATCCTCTCAGCCACGTGAGACACGCTGGATCTCTTGCGCCGTTGAATTACATTCAGGCAAGGCTCTTCCGGTGCTTCTTGCGGTATGTCGGTCACTGTAGTAGGCTCGTCTACCGGCGTCATGACTTGCTGCAATGGAGCGACGTTAAGTGTTGTGATGTCGGAAACGACTGGCTCGCTCACGATAGCCGGTGCTGGTTCCACTCTTGCCGTTGAAGGCTCACCGACTACTTCCTGAGACCGGTTCGGATTCTTTTTCCATGCTTTCAGGAGGTTCATGCGTCCCGCCATCTCAGTTGATCGGAGATTTTTGTTTTTCCCGACTTTGTTCTTTAAATCGAAGTTCGGATTACGTCTCCGGTGTTCTTCTGCCTCTACGGGATCTCCGAAACCGAAGTATCCCAGTAAAAGATAATAGACTATTACAAAGAATTTAAAGTTAGTCCGACCTCACCAATGCGAACGATAAAACAAAGTAAGCGAGAAAATTACCTGGTTGAAATGAAGAGTCAAGTATCCCTGGAGATAAACCAGCTAGCTCTAATCGGGAATCTTTCACGAGCCGTTGATATCGTCGCTTATTATGAGAGACTTCGAATAATTTGTCCACTCAATCGTACAGCAAACCTTCAAACTTGGGTTCTCTCTTTCCCGTTGGTTTTGCTACAAGGTCACAAAAGTCCACCTGTTAGCGGAAACAAAAAACAAGATATTAATAACCGAAGTGAAGAAAATGGTGAACAACTTACAATAACCAGATTTAATAGCCGTTGGGATACTTGTCCCATCGGCAAGAAGATCATTAGCGAAGTCGGGGCACTGCCAGTCTCCACCGACCCACAACCATTCCTCTTGAAAGCCGTGTAATGTGTCGGGGACTTCCATTATTTATTCGCCAACTTTGACTCTTGGTTGGGGTTTACCAACAATGGAAAAAGTGAGAAGTGGATCTGATACTTGTCTATCCGGGCTCTTCCAGAATGTAAACATACTCCTCATATCCTTTGCCGATGGTAGATCCCACTTTTTTTTCGGCAAAAAGCACCAGCAATCCAATGATTCGCTTCCATGAATTCGGAGCGATCTGGCATATCAGAAACTTCCAGTCCCGTAAGTATTCAGTAATAATACGCGGCAAAGGGAATCGCAATCCTGATCTTAGACTCTCGGCGAACACACCGACGCAGTTGGGTGGAGGACATGTAATCCTCTCACCTGGGTATGGAGCAAATAAGTGTACCGACGTAGGGACTCGGATTTCACTCCGCAGCATGACAACATCGGCATCTGTAAGTATACTCGGTTAGCCATGGGATGTATGTTCGGGGTCCGACCATCTTCTAATGGGTCGCCTCCAGAATCTCGAGTCATCAGTGGCATTTTTCTCTACGGTTTTGTCCCCCTCGCTGTCGTTTAACCGAATATTCAATCGTTCGACGAAAACTGGGTCCCACCGACTATATTCGGACAAAAATTCCATCTTCCCGGAGTGGATCATGTTGATCATCATAACATCCAGTTCATCGTCACCAGAAGACGCCCACGATACACTCATGATGTCGAGAAAAAAAGAGAGGGGTCGGAGTAAATAAACGAAATGAAAAAAAAAAGAGGGGAATTCTTACCACAGAAAGTAGTTCACAGATCTGGGGTGCTTTGAGTACAGTTGAGAGACGATTAATTTGCAAGGAAAACAAAGGAGTCGATTGCAAGGAGAAGCTGAAAGTAAAGTGAATCTCAAGAGAAGATTTCTTATTTATACTAAACCCTAAATTTAGTAACGACCGTTGGAAACCAAAAGAAATAGGGGCGCGTGGGCCAAACGTTCTTAATTCGCGAGTCGACACAACTCTTGAGAATCGCGCCTATCAACAACGGTTACGTGGCCTAATAAAAAAGACCATTACCCCTATCAGTAAATGTTGCAATTAATTTTAATAAATTGCGTCGTTTCAACTTTTAGTATTATTTCTGCCAAGTGTAAAGATATCAGAAGAACAGTTGCAAAACCGACATGTTTCACTTGCTCAAGACTAAATGATTATTAGGGAATCTTCAGCATCACTGCCCGTCTTTTCTAAGACAGCCATTAATGCTGGGGGCCACCTTGTTGACATCATTTTCGTTAAACCAGATTAGGCGATGCTGATCAGATGGTTATGTTCAGTAGAAGGATGATTGAAGTCGTACAAGTAGATAATGTCTTTATGGATCTCAAGGTTCTGACACCAATCTCAAGACAATCACTTATCGGGTAAAGATTCATCAAGAACCGACATCGTCGTCGATTGACCGATATCTCATGTCGGTTATGACATGTCGGTTACTACATGTCGGATATTACATATCGGTTATAACTACACGAGCCGATATCTGTGACTTGCTAAGACCGACACAACAAGGCGGTGCCAACCCAGCACGACTCATCATTACACCTGGCCAAGTGGCACGTTACCAGGATGAATGGCAATCAGCCGCCGTTGACTATTCTCGTGTAATGATTACGTATTAGATAAATGTTGTAAATAAATATAAAAGGAGAAAGGGTTCTCCAACCAGAGAAAGGAGAGAGACAATAATATTCAAAAAATTCTATCTCATTTCACTGTTCATATAGTCTTTGCTGTTTTATTTTGAAGTTACACTAAATCTCTGTTGATTATATAGTTGTTAACTCCCGTTTAACAACAGATACCTTCGAAAATTTTTGAAAAAAGAAGAAGAAATTCGAAAAAAATTCGAACCTAGGGGGGAAAAAATCGGACAAAAAGAAAAAAGAGTGGGATAGGAAAAGTATAACGAAACACACAATCAATCACTCTCAGTGAAAGCACCAATGATGAAGGATTGTGTGTTTTGTTCCACTCGGTTGCCTCGAACACAGCCTCGCCACGACTTGCTCTCGTCGGATAGGTGTGATCGACTCGGTTATTAGCCTTACTCTGTCACGATACTTGAGTTCACTTGGTAATTAGCCTCGCTCCCTCGATTTTGAACTAGCTCGGGTCTTAGCCTCACTAATTTGATTGCATGATTGAACTCTCACGAATCCTAACACACGGTTTGAACAAACGTTCTTTTCTATTCACTCATCAACTCCAAGACATTCAAAACAATGAGGGGATACCCCTATTTATAGGTGCATAAACTAAATCTAAGCCTAACTAAACTAGATCTCCTAATTCTATAATGAAAAGCAACATGGTAATAAAATCCTAATACTACTATAATTATTTTTGCTTGTCTTGCACTCCACTTTACTTGATCTCCAAGTCCTCTGCCCTAAAACCATTCGACCGCCTCACACACACGCCGTCCTTGTGCGCGCCGACCTCGCACGCCTAGTCCTCGGCGGATTTGGTCTCTCTCGCGCGGGCGCTACACGCGTTTGATGCGGAAGTGGCTAGGCAGCTCAAGAACGCCGTGAGTCGCGCTTACCACGCACGCAAAAGGTTAGCACGAGGAACAGCGGAAGTGCGTGCACTAGAGTGTAGTGCGAGCGAGACGAGCGTAAATGGCTGGGTAACGGACGAGAACGCAAGCACGCGATTAGCGGGCGAAAAGGGTAAGCGAACACCAGCGGGCATGGGCGTGCGTGTGTGCACGGGGCGTGATGCCTCAAACCTAGAGGCATGTGGTAAGGCGGAGGGTGACGCGGGCGAGGAAGCTGCTGACAGTGAAGGCGTGCGCAACACGCCTAACGGAGACGCACTCGCGGGGCAAGAGGCCACATTCCTTGAGGAGTGCGGACGGGCGTGTGGGGACACGCACAAGGTCGGCTTCAACGCACAGGCGTGCGCGGCAAGCCAGGCGCACGAGCACGCGCTAGCAAGGTCGGCGGCCCTAGTCCTCGAGGACTAGGGCAAGGGCGCGCGGGCGGTGCGAGAGGCGGCCGAAGAGAAATAGTGAGGGAGGGGGATTCCTTGGAGTGCAAGAAAAGTTAAGATCCCTAGTTATTTAGTTTCCATGTTGCATTAAAATATCTAGCTTAATTAGGATACTTAATATTTTATTGCTTTCTTTGAGTTATAGTTATATTAGGATTAGATCTAATTGGTGCCTATATAAAGGGCCTTCCCCTATGTTATTTTTCATCATTCAAGAATTAATAGAAATCCAGAACTTTGTTCTTCCACTTTTCTTTAGTCTTTCACCAAAATACTATTGCAATTTTATTCGTTTCAATAGGCGCTGTTGTGGCTAGAGAAACACTATCGGCGATTCAAGGCGCGGGTTAGCGGCTTATCAGC
>CACSLK010027840.1:7228632-7245432 GCA_902706635.1 Striga hermonthica
GAATAATATAAGGTTAAATTGTTTCGTTCGATTTAATTTAATTAAGTCGTTCGAAAATTTGGTTTATTATGTTAAACCATATTAAATTCAAATTCTATTTTCCTCGCGAACTGTTTCGAGCCCGAGACCCCACCCAAATGGCTTGTAATTTTGGCCCAATAATTAGGCCCTAATTCTTCTTTGATGTTAATTAAACCCTACCTGTTAAAGGGAGAGATTTTCTCCCGCAGCCATATTTTCTCTCATATCTCTTGTATCTCTCTCCCTCAAAAAACTCACGTCCGCAGCTTTTAGAAATCTGCTCTCTCACCCTCGTTCTTTTTTTTTTCTTTTTCTGCTCGATCGATCGTACCATCATCCCCCTTGCATCATCATCCACCTCGCATCACCATCACCGCCGATCGCTGCCTTGGCCGCCGTGCACCACCAGCATCCCCTGTTCCCGCCGTCGCGAGTCCCGCAGCGCCTCCACCGCTGCTTCTCCTCCGCCAGCGCCATCGACGGTCCCTTCATCACCATCATCTACTTCATGCCGTCATCATCTCCAGCGGCCATCATCGGTGTTCGCGCCGCCGCGAAGAACCAAGGACAATAGCAACAGAACCACGGCGAGCCTTCCTCCGGCGAGCAGCAATGAGTCGCGAAGCCCCAGCAGGTCCCGCTGCAAGAGAAGTTCAGACCCGGCGTTCCAACTGCCTCCTCACGATTGTCATCACCATCGCAATCGTCGGACCCCGTCCTTGCCGTCGTGAGCCTGTAGCGTGACCAACACGCCAACCCCGCTGCTGATTCGCTGCAGTTCGAGTCCCGTCGAGTTCCGTCGGAGCGCCAAACGTAGCCGTCGAGTCCCGTCGAGTTCCGTCGAAGTTCCAAGCAAAGCCGTTGAGTCCCGTCGGAGGGAACAGACAACCGTTAAGCCCCGTTCGGCCCTTTTCCTCGCTCGTTTAGCGTATCGTGTCCCGAGAACGGTATTCTTTCGAGCCCGGACTGAGTTTATTTGTTGTTCAATATTATCAAATCGAAAATACGTAACTATTCATATGAAATCGTAAGATGTTTCTTTTCTACCGTGTTTAAGTAAGACCGAGTTGGACCTCGGACAATGTGTTTTTGATATGTCGAATGTCTAAGTCTTAAAGAATTGATATCGAGGCTTGCTTAACGTGTGATTTATGTGGTTCCGAGACTATGTGGTTATGCGATTGCTTAAGTTGCTTTAAATGCATGGAAACCCAAATTCCGAGCCTCAGTTTGTGCTCTGTTTTTGTCGATCAATAAACTGTTTTCTGTTCGAGTGTTCTTCATGAATTTTGTAGTGCTTTGAGTTATGTTTCTGTGTGTTTTGGAATTTTGTGATTCGGAGTTTTTTTCAAAGGCAGGCAGGCGTGCAGTTTTTATAAACTCGGGCAGAAAAGTTGATCTTAGTTCATGACTATTTTTGATGATCTTAGCATGCCTGAATGAAAATATGTTCTTCATATCAAATGTAGTAAATGTTGTAATCTGCTTGTGAGAGTTAGAATTTTTTAAAAAGGAGTTGATTTGAATTTTATATGATTTTTCTAAGTGGGATGTACACCCAGTTTTTTTATATGAACCATGGCTATGTCTAAGTGTTGAATGTGTCCTCTGTTTTGATGACCCGAAAGTGTTCATATGAAAAAGTTCTCTTCATAACAATTGTAGATTTCCATGTGTAGGTTATGTAAGTATTGAGTTTGTATGAATTGGAGTTGTGTAGCTTGAGTTGTTGCCATTTTACTAAGGTGCTGTATTTTTTTTAGAAAATTGTTTGCTGTTTCTGTTGCACCTCAGTTTAAGCCATCAGGGACCGATTATTTGAGGTTCCTTTCTTCTTATAAAATTTAGTATGTTCAGTTGTCTGTATTTGGGCTTTGGAATTTCATAATTCCGAGCTATATCGAATAAGTTATGATTTTTACGAGAATATTGCGCGTCCAGTTTTTTTTTTCTTGCTACCCGGCAGCTTGTGTGAAATTAATGTGTGACCTATTTATCGTGTCGTAATGTGCTCGTATGAACTTATGTTCTTCATGAAAGTGATAGAGGTATGAGTTAGGGATATTTTTCAAGTAGTTTCGTCATGATATGATTTGTAGACTGAAAGCTACATGCATTTTAAATTCGTCGCGCATGCTGAAAATTGTTGCAAGTTCATGTTTAGACTTCTAAATTGTATTGTGTTGTTTAAAAGCACGTTTATGTGGCATAACTGAACCATGTCATACTATGTGATGTTTATATGATCCTTCAATGTCCTAAGTGTTAAAAGTTAAGCAAGCCAAGATATCCAGCAACCGAAAAGACTTATACATATTATGTTTTCAAAGCTTATGTATATGTATAAGACTAGCGAGAATAAGATAATCCTTGATAAGATTCTAAGACAAGTACAACGAATGTAGGTGTTTGACGAGTTGTGCCTCGACTGCCTACTGCTTTTCTGGTTTTATTGCCTTACTCCGGATACCAGGTGGGTTGTAATTGTAAAATTTCTATGCCTTAAATGATTATTACTGTTTTAATTGTGGTATGATCAAAGTATGCATGTGAATCATGTAGCCTTCGGTGTGAGCTGTATCGGCCACCGAACGGTTATCCCCGTAACTATAGAGTGACCCCGATGGGGTAATCTCCTTATATGTCCTTGCGAAGGACACGTCGCTTGAGACCAGGGCTGTGCTCGGTCAGCGATAAGTACCCCGATGTAAGTCCGATGGCGAGGCCGGGCCTTCGGGGGAGACTCCTACTGGCTGGACACTCGTTGTAAGACCAGAAGGCCGAGGGCCGTGGCTTTCGATATATAGTCGGCAGTAGCCTATTGATATAGGTGTGCACATGAGAACGAACTTTGGGATAGGAGAATGGGATAGTTTATTGTTTCGGATACATGCTGAGACCATACTTTTGATTATTGATCATTGTTTCATTATTGTAAATAACATTTACTGCATAGTGGTGAGCACCACGGATTCCAATTGTGCTCATCCCCACCTGCTCTTCATGGATGCAGGTTAGAATTGCGGGCACGACGAAGGGATGCGAGTGGTGGTCTTATCATTTATTATTGCTTCTGCTTGTTAAATTGATTACTGTTATTATTGAACATTGGATTATTGTTAAGGAGTGTACTCCTTGGATTTGGAAATTTGAGAAATTCGTTTTGGGTATTGGATTGAGGATTGATGATTGATGATTCATGGTTGATTATTGGGATTTGAAACTATTATTGATTATTCAAATTTTGTTAAGTATTGAAAATGAGTAGCGCCTCAAGAGATTTTGAAATAAAATTTGAAAAATTTATTCTGATTTTCGGTAAATAAAAGTGGGGCGTTACATAAGGTATGCAGCTTATTACCTTGATGGTGAAGCCAATGTATGGTGGCAATGGCTCACCCGGATCTACCGCAAACGACAACAAGTTATTACTTGGGATATCTTTGAAAGGGAGTTGCTTGTGCGGTTCGGTACATCAGACTACCATAACTATAACGAGGCACTCACGCGCGTACGACAGACAGGCAGCTTGCGCGAATACATCAAGGAGTTTGAACGGTTGGCATGCCGCGTACGTGATTGGCCCGAGGATGCATTGGTCGGAGTGTTTGTAGGAGGATTAAAATTTGACCTAGCTGTAGAGGTTCGGCTCGAGAGGCCCGACACCATGCACGACGCGATGGAGGTTGCCCGGCGGCGCGAAGATCATCTGGTTGCAACGCGAAGGGGACGAGCGGACGGCCGGTTTGTCGACACACGATGCACGAGTTCGAGTCAGGCGACCACGAGCGCCAGACCGGCTATTAATGCATGACCACCGAGGCCCGTAGTTAGGCAACTATCCCCCGAGAAAGTCAAGCGCCGACGTGAGAAAGGCCTCTATTTTAAGTGCGAGGAAAAGTTTACCCCAGGACATCAATGCAAACAGACCTTTGTCATTGAGGTGGCCAACCCCGACAATGAGGAAGCTGAAGTTGAGAAAGAACCGAGGCCGACAGATAACTTAGAAGTATTCGATAAGGAGCCGGAAATCTCGATGCATACAATGGCTGGAATCAGAGGGCCAAGGACAATGCGACTACCAGCGTGGGTTAAGGATCGAAGAGTAATAGTGCTCGTAGACAACGGTTCGTCGCATAATTTCATTAATGCTGACTTATCTCAAAAGCTGAAGTTGCCAACCACAAAGATCGAGCCCTTTGAAGTACAAGTAGCCAATGGTGAAAGGCTACAGTGTACTGAATCATTCCGGAAGGTGCCAATCAAGTTCAACAGGGTTACTGTGAAGGCTGACCTCTATGCCTTACCGTTGGTTGGGCCGGATGTCGTTCTGGGAGTACAGTGGCTCGAAGGGTCAGGCAAGGTGACTACCGATTATCGAACGGGAGTTATGGAGTTCAACTCTGGAGGTCAACTAGTCACTCTGAGTGCTGGCAATGAAAAAGGTACCAAGGAAGTAGGGCTGAAAAGCATCGAAAGGGTTTGGCGAGGTGGCGGCCAAATCTTTGCAGTAGTAGTCGAGGACGTTGAGGCGCACATAGACCAGGACGAGCAACAGCAAGGAGATGTGTGCGATCTTCTCTAGGAGTTTGAGGGAGTACTGGGCGAACCTAAGGGGCTACCACCACACCGAGAGTTCGATCATCGCATACCACTGATCAATGAGCAGCATGCCATACACGTCCAACCTTATAGGTACGCTCACTTTCAGAAAATTGAGATCGAACGACAAGTGGCCGAGATGCTAGAGTCAGGATTAATCCAGCGTAGCAAGAGTCTGTTTTCTTCTCCAGTACTGTTAGCTAAAAAGAAAAGATGGCACGTGGAGGTTTTGTACTGACTATCGAGCTCTGAATGCCACGACTATCAAGGACCGATTTCCTATTCCTAGTGTTGATGACATGCTCGATGAGTTAGCAGGATCACGGTACTTCTCAAAGCTTGACTTGAGAGCTGGTTATCATCAGATTCGATTACACACGGCCGACATTCCGAAGACAACATTCCGTACGCACCAGGGGCACTATGAGTATTTGGTTATGCCATTTGGGCTGTGCAACGCCCCATCCACTTTCCAATTTGCCATGAATTCTATCTTCAAGGAGTATCTGCGTAAGTTCGTTCTGGTATTCTTTGATGATATCCTAATTTATTCAAAGTCGTGGGCTGAACATCTTGAGCACTTGAGAATGGTGCTCAAAATCATGGAGGCCAACTCATTTAACATCAAGCCCTCCAAGTGTTCATTCGGGCAGAGGATGGTTGAGTATCTTGGGCATTTCATATCCCATGATGGCGTGAAGGTCTATCCACGAAAGATTGAGGCTATGGTCGACTGGCCTAAGCCGACAAGTCTCACGCAGCTAAGGGGATTTCTAGGACTTACAGGCTACTACAGAAAGTTCGTAAAGGATTACGTAACCATCGCCAAGCCACTGATAGAGATGACTAAGAAAGGAGGTTTCACGTGGACCGAAGCTAGTGAAGAGGCGTTTGAGAAATTGAAGGTCGCCATGACTACCACGCCAGTGCTTGCAATGCCGAGGTTTGATGCCTTGTTCGAGTTACACACAGATGCGAGTGACATTAGGATTGGAGCAGTGCTGGTACAAGAAGGACGACCCTTAGCCTACCTCAGCAAGGCACTAGGCACTACTCGATTGGGTCTATCTGTATACGTAAAGGAGATGCTTCCAGTTGTCGAGGCTGTAAGTTGTTGGAGGCCTTATCTATTGGGGCGACGCTTTCGGATTGTGACCGACCAGCAGCCGCTCAAGCATCTACTCGAGCAAAGGATTGTTACCCCCGAGCAGCAGAAGTTCGTTTCCAAACTTATGGGGTTTGACTTTGAGATAGTCTACCGGCAAGGCCGACAGAACGCAGTAGATGATGCACTATCCAGGCGGACTGATGTAGCTGAGCTAAATGCTATCACGGGACTGGCTTGGACTGTTTGGGAAGAAGTCAGGAAGACGCAAGAGGAGGACACTGCCACGAGTTGCGCCAATCCATAGAAACAGGTAAGACGACTGCTATTGATTATGAGTTGCACAATGGTCTGCTTCTACACCGAGGTCGAGTATTTGTTCCCGACAGTGGGCAGTTATGCGAGTTGATCATGCAGCACTTTCACGATTCTAAGATTGGAGGCCACTCGGTTATTTATCGCACATGGATGAGAATAGCCAATACTTTCTTTTGGCCGGGACAGAAGAATACAGTTCGTGACTACATTGCACGATGCGACGACTGTCAACACACTAAGGCTGACACACGACGGCCAAGTGGGTTGTTACAACCTCTACCGGTACCCGAGGCAATCTAGGAGGACATTACTATGGATTTCATAGAAGGGTTATCGAGTTCTAATGGATTTGATGGTGTTATGGTCATAGTGGATCGTCTCACAAAGTATGTTCACTTCATACCCATCACTCAACCCTACACCGCAAAGTCAATTGTCAGGCTATTTGTAGAGTACGTTATGAAACTACACGGAGCACCAAGATCTATCGTTTCTGATCGAGACCGGATCTTCATGAGAGGCTTTTGGACTGAATTCTTCAAGTTACAAGGGACCAAGTTATCTATGAGCTCAGCCTACCACCCACAGACAGACGGACAGACTGAGGTAACCAACCGAACTCTTGAGCAGTACTTAAGGTGCTATGTCCATCAATTTCCGAAGAGGTGGGAAAACTTTTTGCCTTGGGCTGAGTATTGGTACAACACCACATATCATAAGTCGACCAAGATGACACCATTCGAACTGGTATACGGGCGTAAACCCCCGACATTGGTCAACTATTCGGAGGGAAGTTGTTCAATGATGAAGTTGGTCGAGAACTCGAGGAACGAGATCTGATGTTGAGGGAGTTGAAGAAAAACCTCGAAGGCTCGATTAATCGAACCAAAGCCTTTGCAGATGGTAAAAGGCGTGAGGAAAATTCTGTACCAGGAGAGTACGTCTACCTGAAACTACGACCATTCAGACAGCGCATAACAGCACAAAGGGCAACAACTAAGTTGGGCGTTCGCTATTATGGGCCTTATCAGATTCTGAAGCGCATTGGTCAAGTAGCCTATCGTCTAGAATTACCAGAAAGTTCACAGATCCACCCCGTTATCCATGTCTCACTACTCAAAAGAAGTCTAGGAGAAGCGCAGAAGTATTGTGAGAAGTTACCAGCAACAACAACCGATGGAAGGGTCATAGTACGTCCACAGTGAGCGGTTGAGTATCGCAAGGTAAGGAAGGCAGGGCGCTATCGTTGGGAAGTACTGGTGGATTGGGAAGAGTTACCACCTGAAGAAGCCACGTGGGAAGATCTTGATGAGATGCGCGATCAGTTCCTGAATTTTGTCCATGAGGACAAGGAATCGTTTGAAGGGGACGAGAATGATGCGGAAGTGGCTAGGCAACTCAAGAACGCCGCAAGTCGCGCTTACCACACACGCAAAAGGTTAGCACGAGGAACAGCGGAAGTGCACCTGAGACAAGCGTAAATGGCCGGGTAACGTACTAGAACGCACGCACGCGATTAGCGGGCGAAAAGGGTAAGCGAACACCAGCGGGCATGGACGTGCGTGTGTGCACGGGGCATGATGCCTCAGACCTAGAGGCATGCGGTAAGGCGGAGGGTGACACACGCGAGGAAGCCGCTGACAGCGAAGGCGCGCAAAACACCCCTAACGAAGACGCACTCGCGGGGCAAGAGGCCGCATTCCTTGAGGAGTGCGGACGGGCGTGTGGGGACGTGCATAAGATTGGTGCCTTCGCACAGGCGTGCGCGGCAAGCCAGGCGCACGAGCACGCGCTAACAATGTCGGCGGCCCTAGTCCTCGAGGTCTAGGGCGAGGGCGCGCAGGCGGTGCGAGAGGTGGCCGAAGAGAAATAGTGAGGGAGAGAGATTCCTTGGAGTGCAAGACAAGTTCAAAATCCCTAGTTATTTAGTTTCCATGTTGCATTAAAATATCTAGCTTAACTAGGATACTTAATATTTTATTACTTTCTTAGAGTTATAGTTATATTAGGATTAGATCTAATTGGTGCATATATAAAGGGCCTTCCCTTATGTTATTTTTCATCATTCAAGAATTAATAGAAATCCAGAACTTTGTTCTTCCACTTTTCTTTAGTCTTTCACCAAAATACTATTGCAATTTTATTCGTTTCAATAGGTGTTGTTGTGGCTAGAGAAACACTATCGGCGATTCAAGGCGCGGGTTAGCGGCTTATCGGCAGTCGAAACATACGATCCTCATCAGCGTTGCCTTTCGCGCGCGCGCCTTGCTCGCCGCCTTTCCCTCGCGCGTGCGGTCCATCGCCCAGCACTTCTACACCCACACGGTTTAGGCCGTCTACATCAGCGTCCCACTCGCGCACCTGTGCGCGCGCCCTGTGCTCCCAGCTGCTTCGCGCGCGTGCCCTCCCGCCAGTCCTAGGCCTACAAGGACTAGGCATTTTCCTGCGTCCGCGCCACTCGTGCGCACACCGTGTACCGCGCTGATGAGGATCGTGTGTTTCTACTGCCGATAAGCTGCTAACCCGCGCCTTGAATCGCCGATAGTGTTTCTCTAGCCACAACAGCGCCTATTGAAACGAATAAAATTGCAATAGTTGGTGAAAGACTAAAGCAAAGTGGAAGAACAAAGTTCTGGATTTCTATTAATTCTTGAATGATGAAAAATAACATAGAGAAAGGCCCTTTATATAGGCACCAATTAGATCGAATCCTATTATAACTATAACTCTAAAAAAGCAATAAAAAATTAAGTAACCTAATTCAGCTAGATATTTTAATGCAACATGGAAACTAAATAACTAGGGATCTTGAACTTGTCTAGCACTCCAAGGAATCCCTCTCCCTCACTATTTCTCTTCGGCCACCTCTCGCACCGCCCGCGCGCCCTCGCCCTAGTCCTCGAGGACTAGGGCCGCTGACTTTGCTAGCGCGTGCTCGTGCGCCTGTCTTGCCGTGCACGCCTATGCGTTGGCGCAGACCTTGTGCGCGTCCCCACACGCTCGTCTGCACTCCTCAAAGAATGCGGCCTCTTGCCCTGCGAGTGCGTCTTCGTTAGGCGTGTTGCGTGCGCCTTCGCTGTCAGTGGCTTCCTCGCGCGCGTCACCCTCCGCCTTACCGCGTTCCTCTAGGTCTGAGGCATCACACCCCGTGCACACACGCACGCCCATGCCCGCTGGTGTTCGCTTACCCTTTTCGCCCGCTAATCACGTGCGTGGGTTCTCGTTCGTTACCCGGCCATTTACGCTCGTCTCGCGTGCACTTCCGCTATTCCTCTTGCTAACCTTTTGCGTGCGTGGTAAGCGCGACTCGCGGCGTTCTTGAGCTGCCTAGCCACTTCCGCATCATTCCCGTCCCCTTCAAGCGATTCATTGTCCTCAATGATAAAATTCAGGAACTGATCGCGCATCTCATCAAGATCTTCCCACGTGGCTTCTTCAGGTGGCAACTCTTCCCAATCCACCAGTACTTCCCAACGATAGCGCCCTGCCTTCCTTACCTTGCGATACTCAACCGCTCGCTATGGACGTACTATGACCCTTCCATCGGTTGTTGTTGCTGGTAACTCCTCACAATACTTCTACGCTTCTCCTAGACTTCTTTTGAGTTGTGAGACATGGATAACGGGGTGGATCTTATGAACTTTCTGGTAATTCTAGACGATAGGCTACCTGACCAATGCGCTTCAGAATCTGATAAGGCCCATAATAGCAAACGCCCAGCTTAGTTGCGGCCCTTTGTGCTGTTGTGCGCTGTCTTAATGGTCGTAGTTTCAGGTAGACGTACTCTCCTGGTACAAAATTTTCCTCACGCCTTTTTCCATCTGCGAAGGCTTTGGTTCGATTAATCGAGACTTCGAGGTTTTTCTTCAACTCCCTCAACATCAGATCTCGTTCCTCGAGTTCTCGACCAACTTCATCATTGACCGTACTTCCCTCCGAATAGTTGACCAATGTCGGGGGTTTACAGTCGTATACCAGTTCGAATGGTGTCATCTTGGTCGACTCATGATATGTGGTGTTGTACCAATACTCAGCCCAAGGCGAAAAGTTTTCCCACCTCTTCGGAAATTGATGGACATAGCACCTTAAGTACTGCTCAAGAGTTCGGTTGGTTAAAGAATTCAGTCCAAAAGCTGCTCATGAAGATCCGGTGTAACACCCCGCTTATCAGAGTAAATTTTTCGCAACTTATTTCGAAAATACTTATAAATTTTTCGAAACCTTCTTAACTCGGGATGCTACTAACTTATCTACTTTAAAAAAAAAAAAAAAATCTGTTTACTTAAACCTTATCTAACAACTAAGTTAGACATAAATAAAACAAATTTTAAACATTGAACAAATATAAAAACTTAGTTGTTCATACAATCAACTTGATAAATCAACCTTTAAAATCACACTTGTTCAAATCTTAAAGAAACGTAGCGGAATATCTTACAAGCGTGGTTTACAAACCGAAACCTTATTGAAAATTCTCAATAAAAACTTATTCACATCCACGACCACCACAGCTCCTCACACCTGCGCGCCGTCTTTATTTCCTAAAAAATGATAATAGTGGGGCGTGAGTACTAATCCACTGTACTCCGTAAAAACCCATACTAAAGTAAACATTAATAATAATATCAATATCATGATCTTTGGTATATATATCTGAGATTAATCTTCCGGTATCTGACCGGTAACTTTAACTTGAACTTTGCAACTACCGGTAACTTGGGCCGGTTCTCACGTGATCACATTCTGGGGGTCGCCTCCCACAGAACCCAGTCTTGACTGAGCGATCTTAATACTTTACTTAACTTTATACATACCTCGAACATGATAATAGCTATTATACTCAATGTAATACCCAGTCTAGGTCCCCACCTTTCTTCTTGAAAAACTGTTTGTAAGTGTTGTTCTCGTAACCGAATTGTAAAGCTTCATAAAAATATAAATAAATATACTAAGTACTATGCTCGAATACTCAATAAGATATTGAGATTCTTAACTTTAACTGATAACTTTTAACTTATCCGAATCTAGCAAAATGCTATAGCTCAAATAATCATAATACTTTTAATAACTCAAACTCTTAATAAATCATCATTTGATGCCAAAACTTTATATATATCATGCTTTCTAAATAACAGTTTATAAACTTGCAAGTGAAAAATATCTAACACATGCTCTTCAAAATTTCACATTAATTATTATAATGAGAAATTTCATACTAAATTCATATTAACATGCTTTATCTATAATTTTAGTAATTACTCCATTCAACTCATTTTAAGTTTAACTTTAACATATATATTCTCAACATATATATAAAGTTACCATAAAAATTTCACTTTAAAATAATACTCATATATTTAGATATATTATTTCAAAGTTGAAAATATACAAAATATTCAATTTGTTATCATACTTGTCTTTGAAAAAATCTATTTCTCATGCTTCAATTATTTAAAAAAAATCTAAAACCTTAAAACATAAGTCTCAACTAAATCAAGAAATATCCTGTAAATTTTCTCATAAAAATAATAACCATAAAGGAAGATATGAATTTCCAAATAATGCTTCTCTTGTTGAAATTCGAGATTTACTCACTTATGTTCATTATTTTCTATAGCATGCTAAACAACTCCAATAAATATAAGATTTAAACTGGAAGATCTTAACTAATATATGAATTGACCATAAAATTCTCAACTCAAAATAATATCAATAGATAGGGTAAATTCATATCACAAGTCATCATTACTACACAGATTTTTCACTGGACAGCACCTTAATCAATGATTTTTATAAAATTCATTTTAACTTCAATTAATCTAAAACTTTCCAGTAATACCCTTAACATAATGATGATCTCATATAAAAATTTTCATAATTTTTAAAATTTAATAGCTTGGTCAAAAACGAACAAACATAGGCAGCTGCAACATAAACTTTAAATAATCTTACTTTATAATCTTATTATATATATTTATATATATAAAAATTCTAACATGATAACATATCAAAAACACATATAAATACTCATAATTCTTAGATATACTTGATGATATTAAAGTTTGAAGACATACCTCTTCTACTCTTAAGAAAAGAAACTTGCTCCAAACACTTCTCGAAATTGCTCGGTTTCTCTCTTAAATACTCGATTCTCACTATTTCTCTCTTATAACATAAATTCTGAATTTTTGAGGTGTAATACTAACATTGAAGAATGCTCCTATTTATAGGAAAATTTTAGGGGACAAGCATCTCCAAATTTCAATTTAATATCATTTAAATACTAATTTCTACAACAAATATGCTAAAAAAATGCCCCACTCTTAATTTTTAATTTAGTTGACTAATATTATTAAATTTTTCAGCTCAATAATTGTATAAAATAACATAAAATTGAGTCATCATTAATATAAAAATTAAGATGCTTCAAATGATGAAGATTCTACAAAATAAAATAATTTCCACAATTTATTTTCATTTTTATTTTTAATTTCGAATTTTCTAATAAAATTAGAAAATAATTTTCAAAAATTATTTTTAACTTATATTAATATCTCTCATAATATATAAATCATTTACAAATGATTTAATGAGGAAAAACATGCTTAAAAAAAAATAACATAAACACTTTTATTTTTCTAATAATAGCATAAATTGTGAAAATTCACAATTAATTAAAATTATGCTATTCTTAATCTTTAAAAAAATCCATAATAACTAAATTTTTATGTTTAATAAAATTTAGATACCAATAATAAAATTTTCGGAATCAAATCGGACTTAAATTCCCTTTACGATTGAAAACCGAAGATTTTATTATAATCTCTACTGTTCTCGATTATGAATTTTAACTTAATCTTGAAATACTTTACTTATTATCTATACTCAGTTAATTACTCTTACTGATTTACCTTATAACTTTTTACTGTGGTAAATAACTTTTACTACGGTAAATAAATTTTACTTCGATAAATAAATTTTTACTGCGGTAAATAATTTTTACTGACTTACTAAAATATGGGGTATTACATCCGGTCTCGATCAGAAACGATAGATCTTGGTGCTCCGTGTAGTTTCATCACGTACTCCACAAATAGCCTGGCAATTGACTTCGCGGTGTAGGGGTGAGTGATGGGTATGAAGTGAGCATACTTTGTGAGACGATCCACTACGACCATAACACCATCGAATCCATTAGAACTCGGTAACCCTTCTATGAAATCCATAGTAATGTCCTCCCATATTGCCTCGGGTACTGGTAGAGTTTGTAACAGCCCACTTGGTCATCGTGAGTCAGCCTTAGTGCGTTGACAGTCGTCGCATCGTGCGATGTAGTCACGAACCATATTCTGATGTCCCGGCCAAAAAGAAAGTATTGGCTATTCTCATCCATGTGCGATAAATACCCGAGTGGCCTCCAATCTTGGAAACGTGAAAGTGCTGCATGATCTGCTCGCGTAACTGACCACTGTCGGGAACATATACTCGGCCTCGGTGTAGAAGCAGACCATTGTGCAACTCATAAACAATAGCAGTCGTCTTACCTGCTTCTATGGATTGGCGCAACTCATAGAAATAGGTGTCCTCCTCTTGCGCCTTCCTGACTTCTTCCCAAATAGTCCAAGTCGGTCCCGTGATAGCATTTAGCTCACCTACATCAGTCCGCCTGGATAGTGCATCAGCTACTGCGTTCTTTTGGCCTGGCCGGTAGACTATCTCAAAGTCAAACCCCATAAGTTTGGAAACGAACTTCTGCTGCTCGGGGGTAACAATCCTTTGCTCGAGTAAATGCTTGAGCGGCTGTTGGTCGGTCACAATCCGAAAGCGTCGCCCCAATAGATAAGGCCTTCAACACCTTACAACCTCGACAACTGCAAGCATCTCCTTTACGTATACAGATAGACCCAATCGAGTAGTGCCTAGTGCCTTGCTGAGGTAGGCTAAGGGTCATCCTTCTTGTACCAGCACTGCTCCAATCCCATTGTCATTCGCATCTGTGTGTACCTCGAACAAGGCATCAAACCTCGGCATTGCGAGCACTGGCGTGGTAGTCATGGCGACCTTCAATTTCTCAAACACCTCCTCGCTAGCTTCGGTCCTCGTGAACCCTCCTTTCTTAGTCATCTCTATCAGTGGCTTGGCGATGGTTCCGTAATCCTTTACAAACTTTCTGTAGTAGCCCGTAAGTCCTAGAAATCCCCTTAGTTGCGTGAGACTTGTCGGCTTAGGCCAGTCGACCATAGCCTGAATCTTTCATGGATCAACCTTCACGCCATCGTGGGATATGAAATGCCCAAGATACTCAACCATCCTCTGCCCGAATGAACACTTGGAGGGCTTGATGTGAAATGAGTTGGCCTCCAAGATTTCGAGCACCATTCTCAAGTGCTCAAGATGTTCAGCCTACGACTTTGAATAAATCAGGATATCATCAAAGAATACCAGAACGAACTTACGCAGATACTCCTTGAAGATAGAATTCATGGCAAATTGGAAAGTGGATGGGGCGTTACACAACCCAAATGGCATAACCAAATACTCATAGTGCCCCTGGTGCGTACGGAATGCTGTCTTCGGAATGTCGGTCGTGTGTAACTGAATCTGATGTTAACCAGCTCTCAGGTTGAGCTTTGAAAAGTACCGTGATCCTGTTAACTCATCGAGCATGTCATCAACACTAGGAATAGGAAATCAGTCCTTGATAGTCGCGACATTCAGAGCTCGATAGTCAGTACAGAACCTCCATGTGCCATCTTTTTTTTAGCTAACAATACTAGAGAAGAAAGCGGACTCTTGCTATGTTGGATTAATCCTGACTCTAGCATCTCGGCCACTTGCCGTTCGATCTCAGTTTTCTGAAAGTGAGCGTACCTATAAGGGTGGACGTGTATGGCATGCTACTCATTAATCAGTGGTATGCAATGATCGAACTCTCGGTGTGGTGGTAGCCCCTTAGGTTCGCCCAGTACTCCCTCAAACTCCTCGAGAAGATCGCGCACATCTCCTTGTTGTTGCTCATCCTGGTCTATGTGCGCCTCAACGTCGTCGACTACTACTGCAAAGATTTGGCCGCCACCTCGCCAAACCCTTTCGATGCTTTTCAGCCCTACTTCCTTGGTACCTTTTTCGTTGCCAGGACTCAGAGTGACTAGTCGACCTCCAGAGTTAAACTCCATAACTCCCGTTCGATAATCGGTAGTCACCTTGCCTAACCCTTCGAGCCACTGTACTCCCAGAACGACATCCGGCCCAACCAAAAGGGTAAGGCATAGAGGTCAGCCTTCACAGTAACCACGTTGAACTTGATTGGCACCTTCCGGAATGATTCAGTACACTGTAGCCTTTCACCATTGGTTATTTGGACTTCAAAGGGCTCGATCTTTGTGGTTGGCAACTTCAGCTTTTGAGATAAGTCACTATTAATGAAATTATGCGACGAACCGTTGTCTACGAGCACTATTACTCTTCGATCCTTAACCCACGCTGGTAGTCGCATTGTCCTTGGCCCTCTGATTCCAGCCATTGCATGCATCGAGATTTCCGGCTCCTCATCGAATACTTCTAAGTTATCTGTCGGCCCTGGTTCTTTCTCAACTTCAGCTTCCTCATTGTCGGGGTTGGCCACCTCAATGACAAAGACATGTTTGCATTGATGTCCTGGGGTAAACTTTTCCTCACTTAAAATAGAGGCCTTTCTCACATCGGCGCTTGACTTCCTCGGGGGATAGTTGCCTAACTACGGGCCCTGGTGGTCGTGCATTAATAGCCGGTCTGGCGCTCGTGGTCGCTTGACTCAAACTCGTGCGTCGTGTGTCGACAAACCGGCCATCCGCCTGTCCCCTTCGCGTCACAACCAGATGATCTTCACGCCGCCGGGCAACCTCCATCGCGTCGTGCATGGTGTCGGGCCTCTCGAGCCGAACCCTGCAGCTAGGTCAAATTTTAATCCTCCTACAAACGCTCTGACCAACGCATCCTCGGGCCAATCACGTACGCGGCATGCCAACCGTTCAAACTCCCTGATGTATTCGCGCAAGTTACATGTCTGCCGTACGCACGTGAGTGCCTCGTTGTAGTTATGGTAGTCTGATGTACCGAATCGCACAAGCAACTCCCTTTCAAAGATATCCCAAGTAATAACTTGTTGTCGTTTGCGATAGATTCGGGTGAGCCATTGCCACCATACATTGGCTTCACCATCAAGGTAATATGTTGCATACCTTACACGATCTGGACCGTCGGCTTTATTGAGATCAAAATATTGCATCGCCCTGTTGAGCCATGCGTCTAGATCGCTGCCCGTGAACGTGGACAACGTGATGCGCGGCTTGTCGGGTGCACGTCGATCGCGATAAGTGGACGCCTGGGATTGCCGGTCCAAGTCATCCTCGCGCTCATACTCCTCACGCCGCCGATCCTCTCCTTCGGGCCGCTCACGTTCGTGGTTTCACGCATGATCGCGTTGCCGCGGAGGTGGCAGGCGTGCGAGAACTGTGCGTGCCATCTCGTCAAAGCGCCTGTTCATGGTTTCCATCAGATCTTGCACCGTTGACATGGTATTGTCGAGTCCTTCGCTTAACGTATCGATAGCTTCGCTCATGCCACGGAACTGGACATCGAGATTATCAATTTTATCCTTCATCTCCTTGTTGGCCATGGCCTTCCTTTTCTCTCCTCGCTCTTTGCTTTGTGGACTCGTGATTGAAGATGAGTATGCTGATGAACGATAAAATATATACATATATATATATATA
>CACSLK010027840.1:7245478-7256717 GCA_902706635.1 Striga hermonthica
TATATATATATATATATTTGAATCGAACGAAAAAAAGGGAAGGAAAAGAAAAGGGAACGGGGTAGGGAAAAACACACGATCAACACCTCTCAATGAAAGCACCAATGATGAGGATCGTGTGTTTCGACTGCCGATAAGCCGCTAACCCGCTCCTTGAATCGCCGATAGTGTTTCTCGAGCTACAACAGCGCCTATTGAAACGAATAAAATTGCAATAGTATTTTGGTGAAAGACTAAAGCAAACTGGAAGAACAAAGTTCTGGATTTCTATTAATTCTTGAATAATGAAAAATAACATAGGGGAAGGCCCTTTATATAGGCACCAATTAGATCTAATCCTAATATAACTATAACTCTAAGAAAGCAATAAAATATTAAGTATCTTAATTAAGCTAGATATTTTAATGCAACATGGAAACTAGATAACTAGGGATCTTTAACTTGTCTTACACTCCAAGGAATCCCTCTCCCTCACTATTTCTCTTCATCCGTCTCTCGCACCGCCCGCGCGCCCTCGCCCTAGTCCTCGAGGACTAGGGCCACCGACCTTGCTAGCGCGTGCTCGTGCGCCTGGCTTGTCGTGCACGCCTATGCGTTGGCGCCGACCTTGTGCGCGTCCCCACACGACTGTCTGCACTCCTCAAGGAATGTGGCCTCTTGCCCCGCGAGTGCGTCTTCGTTAGGCGTGTTGCGCGCGCCTTCGCTGTCAGCGACTTCCTCGCACGCGTCACCCTTCGCCTTACCGCATGCCTCTAGGTCTGAGGCATCACGCCCCATGCACACATGCACGCCCATGCCCGCTTGTGTTCGCTTACCCTTTTCGCCCGCTAATCGCATGCGTGCGTTCTCGTCCGTTACCCGGCCATTTACGCTCGTCTCGCGCGAACTACACTCCAGTGCGCGCACTTCCACTGTTCCTCGTGCTAACCTTTTGCGTGCGTGGTAAGCGCGACTCGCGGCGTTCTTGAGCTGCCTAGCCACTTCCGCATCACGCGCGCCCGTCGTCCAACTGTCGCGCGTCCCTCTCAACACCCGTGCTCCATTCACCTACCAAGCACCCGCGTGCCCCCAGCGCCCGCGCATCACCACCCGATGCGCGCCTTCTCCCCATTCGCCCATCGGCCATGCCTGACCAACCTTCATATCCTTCGGCTCCGATGACCGCTTACGTATCACAGCACCCCAGTGCGCAGCACCACAGTGCCCCAGCGCACCCGGCATGCCAGACAGCGCCCCGCAGCACCGCGACTGCGCCCAGCCGTGCCCAGGCCAGGCCAGCATGCAGCCCGGGCCCGTCCCAAGCCTTCCTTGTTTTCTTCCAAAACCATAAATGTGTTGTTGACCCGTTTGACCTTGTTTTGCGTGCTAAGTCTATATGAGGTATTTATATGTGCTTTTGTCGAGTCTAAGTGTCAGGTCCGAGTGTTCCAATGTCCATAGAATTTCACGAACTACTTGGTTGAATCAAGTTTGACCAATGTATGATTGTGTTTGTTCTCTAAGGTGAAATAGGTGTTGATCTTAGTGTATTAACTGTTGTAGGTGTTTGACGAGCCGTGTTCGCTGCCTACTCCTGATTGTGTGCTATTTCCCTTGCTGTACCAGGTGGGTTTACTTATAAAATTTGCTATGCCGTATGTGTTTACTTTAATGTTGGGTTGGTATGATTTGAGTATGCATGTAAACCATGTAGCCTATCGGCGTGAGCCGATTCGGCCGTCGATACGATTGTCCCTGTCGATGTAATACGGTTATCCTTGTGAGGTAAGTCTCCGTAAGACCTAATGAAAGGTCGTGTCTTGTTGTATGGCACGTACCCCCATGAGTTAGGGTAATGAATCCCCTTTCCGTGGCTAATGAAAGATGTGTACACGTGGGTAATATGTTGTGATGTGTAATTAGGAGACGTGACAGAATAATTGATTTATGTTCATGCTGCAATCATACCTCCTTTACATTATTTATTATTGTGATATACGTGCATAGTAGTGAGCACGCATTTTCATCTTGTGCTCATCCCCACCTGCTCATCACGGATGCAGATTAAGCACGTGTTGGGTGACGACGAAAAGACGAGTGGGTCGGTCTTTTTATTATGCTCTATTATCGTGCTTCTGTTTATAAATAATGTGTTGTCCTTTGTGAACCTCATTTAGTTGAGACGTGTTGAACCTTTTTCAAAACATATGGTTTTTGTGATTATTGGACCAATGTTTCGTTTGAATATTTGTATTGGATTTGCTTCTTGAATATCATGTGTTCGATTATGTATGCTATGATGTTTAGCTAATAATTATGTGAAATTGATGTTTTAAGGGGTTAATGAAAACCATGTAAAAACCGGGTAATGAATCCCCGAACAACCAAATATGACTTGGTTGATAGTAAATGTTTTATTAACGCCCATGTTTTCGAAAATGACTTCGAAAAATTATTTACTTATTTTTGAAAAATCCGGAATTTGTTTAAGATCAAGGTGGGGTGTTACATTTTTTATGAGCAGCTTTTTGTTTTTTCTTTTTTCCCACCTTTAGGAGAAAATATCTCTTTCCTCTCCTTTCAGTCGAGTATCTTCTCTCCTCTCCTTTCAGTCTCTCCCTTATTATCACCCACAGCCATGGCTCCACCCCTTCCCCACCTACCACTGACCTCAACACCTCTTATCTCACAAACTCCAGTCAATCCCACGATGGAGCTTCTAAATCTTCTATCGCTACCAGAATTCCAAAAAGTTGTTCTGGATTTTTTGGGAAGAAACCCTCGTCTAGAGGAAGGAGAAATCTCACTGTATCACCGAGATCCCGTGTAGTTCCGTCCCGAGAATGTCAAACCTTAATACCCGATCGAGCAAAAATCGTAGTCCAGTAAAGTTTGGAACCTTTCCGCTGGAAGGCCTTCCACAGAGCAGCTCAAAGGTTGAAGACGGTGTCACAGGGATATCTTTCCCTCAGTTGCCCGTTGAAGGGGCCCCGATCCAAGGCCCGCTTGCGACAACTCTCAACCTTACCAGAATTGGGCCAATCATCCACAGGCCCAATTCGTACCATCTCGCTAATCCTCTACATCGGCCCAATTCTCACAATCTCGCAGGCTGAAGCTGACACCTTTGCCGATAAGTTAGCTAACATCTTGGTCTTTAAGTTTTCTTATTCCATCCCTCCCCCTCCCTCCCCGCCGAGATATATCTGCTGGATTAGGTAAATTGGGGTTTAAGGGTAGATTTTCATTTAAGTGGTATAATTTCAACCATCTCCTAGTCTCCTTCCACCTCCCTGAGGATTATAATGAGGCTTGGCTTAAGACCTCTATATCTGTGTGCGGATGCCCAGCTAGGGTATTCAAGTATACTTCCCAGTTCAACCCAAAGACAAAGACGCCTGTCGTCCCCGTGTGGTGCCGCCTTCCCGGCCTTCCACCATACCTTTATGACCGGGATTCCATCACCACACTTGCAAAGTGTGTCGGAAAACCGAATCGCATTGATGCCCCGACAACCCTCCAGTTGTGGGCTAACGTGGCACGATTTTGTGTTGAGATCGATCTCAGGGTTGATCCCGTCCATGAGATTGAGATCGAGCAGGATTCGGAGACTTTTGCTTAGCGGGTGATCTATGAGAAGATCCCCACGTTTTGTACCTTATACAGCCATGTGGGTCATATAGCGGATGATTGCTACATTAATGGCAATAGCCCACGATGCACTATGCTTTAGAGCTATCGTGCGCCTCAGCCAGGACCCTCCAACGGCCGGAGGGACCGGAAGGGAAAGGGCAAAGGCCCTCTCCATGCGCCTGGGTCCCCAAAGGGGGCCAAGGATAAGGGCAAGGCTGTGATGGTCGCCACTGCCCAAACTGGGAAGGATGTTCATCCTAACCAGCCTAAGCAGTTGGCTACAGTAGGGCCCAAGGCCAAGGCCACGGGCTTTCTTCCCAGAGAGACCTTACAGTCGGGCTTCAAGGCCAAACACTCGTTCTTCGCAGTCCTCTCCCCTGAGGTAGAGGACGAGGCTCAGCCTTCCACTAGCGACCCCCATAGGCTCCCGGATCTTGCGCTTTTAGAGGATGATAACCTTCTTTTTGATGATCTGGAGCAGCAGGACACTTCGACCAGTGGTACGTCCATCCATCTATCTGATGACAACACTCAAAATGTTGTTCCTTTCTCGGTTCATTCATCTAGCCAGGACCGCCCCCTGGAGATGAGGACTGCTGCCATTAACGCTCTCCCGAAAGGGAATGAGCTGGCACATCCCCCCTCTGCTGAGATTGGGAGCTCGGTTGAGCTTATAGCTATTCACCAGCTTCACTCTGTCGGTGAGCATATGGAGCCTCTCTCCCCCTCATCCCAGAGCAGACATGCGGTCTTAACCGCGCTCAGCATGACGTCTGGTGCAAGAGTTTTGCCTCTAGCACTTTCGTCCATTTTGATAGACAGGAGACTGCCCCGGAGATGGGGTAGGTCCCTAGTGCTGCTCTGGGGCCGATTGCTCAGCCAGATGACTCGCAGGCTACGAGCACCTACCGAGGGCGGACCACGTCCGGTGCCTCTAACGATTGTTGATATGTCTATCACATCCATTACTTGGAATGGTCGGGGCCTGGCTAATAGGGCCACTCTCGCTCATCTTCATTCTCTTATACGTGATCATAGACTTGACTTTGTTGGCTTTATAAAGCCGATGATTCACACCCCTGATTTTAACTTCTACTCACGCCGCCTTGGCCTCCAGTTGGGCGTGGGTAACATTTCGTATAAGATCTGGTTTTTTCACTCGCATGATTATACCTGTCGGGTCCTCAAGGATACCGACCAGGTGCTTCATGTCAAGCTTTCTGCGGCCCACCTCCCCGAGCCCATATTCCACACCTTGGTTTATGCCAAGTGTAATAGGGTCGGGAGATATGATCTCTGTGACACCCTGCGTGAGATTGCTGAGAGTATAGAGGGATTGCCATGGATGGTTAGTGGCGATTTCAACGTCTTTTTGCATTCTGATGAGCGTGTGGGTGTCCGTTCGGATCGTTCTAGGGAGATGTGGGATTTTGCTCATGCTGTGGCAGACTGTGAGTTGATTGATGCTGGGTGTGAGGGTGAGCCCTTTACATGGGTAGGGACGACCTCAAAGAGAGGCTCGACCGTGCATTGGTTTCTGAGGCGTTGTCGAAGGTGTTTGCAGTCACGACCGTCTCACACCTCACTCAATTTGGGTCTGACCATTCACCCCTCCTTATTAGGTGTCGATTCTCGAGCACTCCCCGCCTTGCTTCTTTTAGGTTTTAAAACATGTGGGTTCGCCAATCTCGAGGTGAAGCTTGGCAGACTGCGGCGTAGGATGAGACAGTAGAATTGGGATGTTTTTTGAAACCTCCATTAGCATCTTTCTGCGGCTCGGAGTGCGCACGTGGAGGATAAGCGGGCCTATGATCTGGATCCCACTCCGAAGAATAGGACTGCGATGCGTCGCTGCCATGCCGAGTACCAGCTCCGACTCTTTATGGAGGAGAATTTTTGGAAGTAGATGACGGTCGTTCGCTGGGTGGCCGAGGGCGAACAGAACACTAGGTTCTTCCAGGGCTTCATTAGGTAGAAGCGTGCTAAGTCGTACAGCCATACTATTGAGGCCGATGGGTCATCCCTGACCCAGGAGTCCCAAATTTGGGAGTCAGTTGTTGCTCACTTCCAGACCCTCTTCACCTCTGACAGAGGGGCCCTCGATGCCCCGATCGCTTCTTTCTTTCCCACCATTCCTCCTTCGGTCGATTTTGTCGGCCTCTGTGAGCTCCCGAGTAGGGAGGAGGTTAGGGATGTTGTCCTCGGGATTGATCCCAACATCGTTTCTGGCCCCGATGGGTTCTCCTTTCTCTTCTATCAGGTCTGTTGGGATATAGTCGAGCCTGACGTTGAGGAGGTTGTGTTGGATTTCTTCTCCGGTCACCAGATGTCGGATTCCTTCACGTCTACTTATGTCGTCTTGATTCCCAAAAGACCCAATCTGAGCTCTTGGTCCGACTATAGGCCCATCAGCCTGTGTCACGTGAACAACAAGCTTTCGAAGATTCTTAACGGTCGTCTATCCCCTATTCTCCACTCCCTCATCTCTCCGAACCAGAGTGGCTTCGTCAAGGATCGGGTCATTAGTGATAACATACTTTTGGCCTAAGAGATGATCCACGATATCTCCCATGCGGACTGGAAGCGGGCACCGAACATAGCGCTGAAGCTAGAAATGGCTAAGGCGTATGATAGGGTGGAGTGGCCGTTTCTTAGGTAGTCACTGGCTAGGATGGGATTTCCTGAGTGGTGGATCAGTTTTGTAGAGGCGTGTGTGGAGCACTGCACGTTCTGGGTCTTGGTTAATGGTAGCCCTACCGATTTTTTTCCCTCATATAGAGGCCTTAGACAGAGAGACCCCTTTTCCTCGTCTCTTTTTGTTCTTGGGCGGACAACCTTTCTCGCTGCCTCGACGGCTTCATCCGCGACTATCCACGGATGACATACAGCACCTGTGACTATGGTCCTCCCATCTCACACCTTTATTATGCGGATGACATCATCATCTTTACCCGGGCGGATGATAATGTGCTGATCGAGCTTATGCACCTCCTGGAGCACAATAGCTCGGTTACCGGCCAGCTGATCAGTGTGTAGAAGAGAACCTTCACCCTCTCCTCCTCTACCTTGGTGCCCCTTTATATAAGGGCCACCTCACGAGAGCGCTCTTTGCGGACAATAGACAGAGGATGATCGATAGGATCTCTGGTTGGTCGCATAGACACCTTCCTATGGTGGTCGGCTTGCGCTGATCAAGAACACCCTTAGCTCTCTTCCGCTCACTTACTTATGGTCCTCGACCCCCTAGGTCTACTCTTGACGAGATTGACCAGATTATGGCTCGTTATTTCTGGGGTTACGAGAACGGTTCCGGGAAGTGGAGACGTACCCACTGGTTGAGTTGGGACACTATTTGTTGCCCTTTCTCTGAGAGAGCCCTTGGCATCCGACGTCTTAGGGATATAGTTATTGCCTTTCTCCTACAAGTTATGGTGGTGCTTCAGGGAAGGAAAGTCGCTTTGGGCTCAGTACCTTCGCGGCAAGTACTTCCCCAGACGCGCCAACCACCCTTGTTGGGTGACGGCGGGGGCTCATGATAGCAGACAGTGGCGGCGTCTTACTAGGGTCGGTATGGGCTCCCAGGATCACATCTTTTGGTTTTTGGGTGATGGCGAGGTTAGTTTTTGGGATGAGTGGTGGATAGGTGATAGGCCGTTGTCGAGGGATCGGCAGGTGTCGCATTCCCCCTTTCTACTTATGAGCGACCTTTGGATGGACGGGTCGTGGGATAGGGGGAAGCTTGATAGGGAGTTGGGCCTTGGGGTGGGTTTTAGCGAGCATTTGTTAGATCAGATCCAGCAGATACCCATCTCCGGGGACGGTTCAGATGGCATGAGGTTAAGACTTAAATCATCGGGTATGTTTTCTACTACCTCGTCTTGGGAGCAGATTAGGCTGAGAGATTGGCCTAATCTTCTCTTCGGAGCCATCTGGAGTGATCTTTTCACCCCCACCATTTCGGTTTTCCTTTGGCGCCTCCTCTTGCGCCCGGATACCTGTGGACATTGTTTTACACGCGAGGGGGTTCTCCTTCCCCTTCCAGTGTGTGTGTTGTTCTGAAATTGGACGCCATGAGACTGAAACCTTTACCCACCTTTTTCTAGAGAGTGAGATTGTGAGGAGAGTGTGGGAGAACTTTGCCACCTGGACACATATATATCTACCCTCTACAGACAGTTTCTTTGAGCTCCTGAGTTTTTTCTCAAAGAGCACACACTTTAGACACGTGCGCTTCCTCATTCCTTGTCTGATCCTTTGGTTCACCTGGACAGAAAGGAATTGTGCAAAGCATAGGGATATTACTTTTTTGCTTTGTCACATTGTTTTTGCAGGTAGAGAGACATATTTCACTCCTCACATCATCTGGCAGGCTCACTGCCAGAGACTGGACAGGATGCACGCCACCACACCGCTACATGGTGGCCCCCTCTGTGCTTGTTCGGCCCCCTCGGCCTAGAGATGTTGTTTGGCTTCGACCCGATTCTCCTTGGGTTAAGCTGAACTCTGATGGTTCTATCGATCGCCAGACCAAAGTTGCCAGAGGAGGAGGTTTGATCCGAGACCGCAGCGGTGCCCTTATCACTGCCTTCCACACATCACTTCAGGCCTCCTCGAGCTACGACGCAGAGATTTAAGCACTACATATTGGCCTTCAGATTGCTGCCCACCTCTCTAGTCATATTTAGATCGAGCTAAACGCTGCGGCGGTCGTCACCATCCTGACCTCGGGCCACCAGGGCTCGTGGCAGATTCAGCACCCGCTTATGCGCATTAGAGCTCTCCTGCGGGCTGTCCATCATAGGATTACGCACATCTTCCGTGAGGGGAACAGACCTGTTGACTACCTTGCCAGCCTTGACGCCACCACACCTGACCTTCACACGTTCCAAACCGACACTGCTCCACTCCACCTTCGCACGCTGGTACGGATGGACCAGCTTGGATATCCATCTTTCCGCTTTTTGTAGATTAGACTTTGTTCTCATTTGATGATACATTTATTCCGGGCACCTATTAGCCCGATGACAGACCTTGTACTATTTCCTTTTTCTGTTTTTGTTTCTTTTTGTCTGTGAGACTATGTTATCTGTAGCTGTTTGATATTTTGGGCCCGTTTTGGGGTCCTGATCTATATACAGGTTGGGGATCCAGCCCAATCCCCCGCCCTTCGGGGCGTTGTTTGTTTTTTTTTAAAAAAAACTATCAACAAAATTGTAATAACCTAGCAACATCAGACAACTAACTTAGCAACATCAGACAACTAACTTTGCAACAGACATTTAACCTAGAAACCAGACATAACTAACCTAGCAACTAGAACAGGCAAAAATGCTCTCCCTTCTCTCTACAATTCTCTCTCTACAAACTCCATTTTTTCCGTTCATCTTCTCCTCCTAGCTATGGATCTTTTAGCTCTCAGCCGCCGGTGCACTCGGCCACGATGTTCAGTTTTCCGCCGATAGACATCCACCAATTTCTCTCCCACCCCGATTTTGAAAGTGCCATTTTGGCTGTCTTGGATAACAGATTTAATAGCACCGTTGCAAGAAAAACGACGGTTCCCGGTTCATCGGCAGCTTCTGCCCTCGTCGGCGATCCTTCCGCTCCCTCGACCCGGATAATAATCTCAAATGCAGAATTGTCAAAGGAAAATCATAATTCAATTATGGAAGAAGGGATAGCCTTCCCACCATCTTCTTCATCCGCTAAGGCCATCAGCAGCTCAGCCTTTACATTGAAAGAGATGTCCGTCGGAAAGGATCCCTTGCTCCTGGTTAACAGCTTGCCAAAAAATTTTGAACCAATCTCTACCACCCTTGCTCCCACTGTCGACGGTCAAGGGAAAGCTCCGGCATCTCCGGCATCTCTGTCCAAGCCGGAGCAGCAAGCTTTTTTCGAATCTCATGCAAATAGCCCGGTTATTTTTGGATCGATGCCACCGGAGATTTGCTTGGGGTCTCCGCCGGTCAACGCCATCCATATGCCCAATCAACAACTCCCTGCTGGCGGCGCAAGCTCTGGATCTTACCCTAAGCTCCTCAGTGACGTGGCAGCCCATCTGTCTTCTAACAAATTAGAAACCCCCAGGCCCAATTCTCATTTTGGGCCTTTACCCAGATTTCATTTTTCTAATAAAACCCAAGCTCAGTTTCTAACCAATCCCCCTCAACCTCTTCAAAACCACATAACCCATTCCAGCGGCCCAACCTACAATACACCCCAGCCCATTACTCCTCAATTACAGACCACATTCGCCACACCTCACCATTCCCAGGCTGCCACAGAAAATTGGCCTTCTCAGCAGCCACCGGCCGGAGCTCCACCGGTGACCGGCGACATCAGCGTCGGCGATGGTGACGGATTCCGGCAAGTCACCGGAGTCTCCTCTGTGGCCGAGACAATTGACAAGATGGACGGTTCTCTCCCGGGACTTCCTCCTCTTCTAACCGATGACATGGAGCTTAACGTTTTAAATGTACGAGAGGATGGGGTAGTCGTTACAAGGCCAAGCTCAGCGGCTGTGGCTCAACCCACCGGACATTCCCCAACCGGGCCACAACCGAAAGACGCCTCCATGGCCAATCTCACATCAACCGGGCCAACTACAGAACCACCCACTGGCCAACCTTCATTCCGGGATGTTGTTTCGGGGAAGAGAGTTGGTAGTCCGAATGCCACGCGGTTGAAAAATGGAGGCTCGAGCTCCCCGAACCCAAAACCGAAAGATTTCCCATTCGACAGGAATTACGAACATGCTTGCGGCACTATCATCCGCTCGGAGGGGAACAAAATGAAGGCCCGCTTCTCCGACGCTGAATCTGGCGACCTGTCAGGTAAACTAGATAACACCCTGGTATTTAAGTTCTCATATGCTATCCCCTCCCCTCGAGATATATCTGCTGGATTAAGGAAATTGGGTTTTAAGGGTAGTGTATCATCGAAGTGGTTCAACTTTAACCACCTTCTAGTGACCTTCCACCTCATTGAGGATTATAATGAGGTCTGGCTTAAGACCTTGATTCATCTGTGTGGATGCCCAGCTAGGGTATTCAAATATTATGTCGGGTTTAACCCAAAGACGGAGGCGCCGATTGTCCCTGTTTGGTGCCGTCTTCCGGGCCTCCCACCCCACCTTTACGACCGTGCTGCCATCACTACACTTGCTAAGTGTATTGGGCAGCCGATTCGTATTGACGCCCACACGGCCCTTCAGACGAGGGTTAGCGTGGCGCGATTTTATGTCGAGATAGATCCCAGAACGGAGCTCGTTCATGAGATCGAGATTGAACAGGGCTCCGAGTCCTTTGCTCAGCGGGTGATCTACGAGAAGATCCCCGCTTTCTGTACTGCGTGCAGACATGTTGGTCATATTGCGGCCGACTGCTATATTAGTGGCAATAAGCCACGTCCCTCTCTGCCTCAGCGCCGTCGTACGGCCCAGCCGGGAACCTCCGACAGTCGGAGGGAACCGAAGGGAAAGGGCAACGGCCCTCTCCAGGCACCCGGGTCCCCAAAGGGGGCCACGGATAAGGGCAAGGCGAAGATGGACGCCACTGCCCAAACTGGAAAGTGTGCTCATCCTGACCAGTCTGACCTTTTGATCTTAGTTGGGCCCAAGGCCAAGGCC
>CACSLK010027840.1:7258263-7269096 GCA_902706635.1 Striga hermonthica
AGGCCTTAGACAGGGAGACCCCCTTTCCCCGTCCCTTTTTGTCCTTGCGGCGGACTGCCTCTCTCGCTGCCTCGACGGCTTCATCTGCGACTATCCTCAGATGACTTATAGCACCCGTGGCTATGGTCCTCCCGTATCGCACCTTTCCTATGCGGATGACATCATCATCTTCACTCGAGCGGATGATGATGGGCTGATCGAGCTTATGCACCTTCTGGAGCATTATAGCTCGGTTACCGGCCAGCTGATCAGTGTGCAGAAAAGCACGTTCACCCTTTCCTCCTCCAGTGTTGACAGGTGGGCTCAGAGAGTCCACGAGATCACAGGATTTGCTCGCGACGACCTTCCCATTACCTACCTTGGTGCCCCTTTATATAAGGGCAACCTCACGAGGGCGCTCTTTGTGGGCATCAGGCAGAGGATGATTGATAGGATCTCGGGTTGGTCGCATAGACATCATTCTTTCGGTGGTCGGCTTGCTCTGATCAAGAGCACCCTTACCTCCCTTCCGATTCACTTACTTATGGTCCTTGACCCCCCTAGGTCCACTCTTGACGAGATTGACCAGATCATGGCTCGTTATTTCTGGGGTTACGAGGATGGTTCGGGGAGGGAAAGACGTACCCACTGGGTGAGTTGGGACTCTATCTGCCGCCCTCTCCCTGAGGGTGGCCTTGGCATCCGTCGCCTCAGGGATATTGTTACTGCATTCTCATACAAGTTATGGTGGCGCTTCAGGGAAGGAAAGTCGCTTTGGGCTCAGTACCTTCGCGGAAAGTACTGCTCTAGACGCACCAACCACCCTTGTTGGGTAACGGCGGTTGCGCACGATAGCAGACAGTGGCGGCGCCTTACTAGGGTTGGTAGGCGCGCCCAGGATCACATTTTTTGGGTTTTGGGGGATGGCGAGGTCAGTTTCTGGGATGAGTGGTGGTTAGGTGATAGGCCTTTGTCGAGGGATAGGCCGGTGTGGCATTCCCCCTACCTGCTTGTGAGCGACCTCTGGACGGACGGGTCGTGGGATAGGGGGAAGTTAGATAGGGAGTTGGGGTCTGGTGCGGGTTTTAGCGAGCATTTATTAGATCATATCCAGCAGATCCCTATCTCGGGGGACGGTTCAGATAGTATGAGGTGGAGCCTTACATCATCAGGTGTGTTTTCTACTACCTCGTCTTCGGAGCAGATCAGGCTGAGGGATCGGCCGAATCTCCTCTTCGGGGCCATCTGGAGTGACCTTTTCACCCCTACTATTTCGGTGTTCCTTTGGCGCCTCCTCTTGCGCCGGATACCCGTGGATACTGTGCTACACGCAAGGGGGATCTCCTTCCCCTCCCGATGTGTGTGTTGTACTGAGACTGCACGCCATGAGACCGAGACCTTCTCCCACCTTTTTCTTGAGAGTGAGAGCGTGAGGAGAGTGTGGGAGCATTTTGCCACTTGGACACATATATCCCTACCCACCACATACAGTTTCTTTGAGCTTCTGAGTTTTTTCTCACAGAGCACCCACTTTAGACACGTGGGCTTCCTCATTCCTTGTCTGATCCTCTGGTTCACCTGGACAGAAAGGAATAGTGCGAAGCATAGGGATATTACTTTTATGTTTTCTCACATTGTTTTGCAGGTAGAGAGACACATTTCACTCTTCATCGCATTGGGCAGGCTCACGGCCCGAGACTGGACAGGCTGCACGCCACCACATCGCTACAGGGTGGCGCCTCCACCGTCTGTCCAGCACCCTCGGCCCAGAGCCGCTGTTTGGCTTCGACCTGACTCTCCATGGGTAAAGCTGAACACTGATGGCTCATTTGATCGCCACACTGGAGTTGCCGGAGGAGGAGGCTTGATCCGGGATCATAGCGGCGCTCTCATCACCGCCTTCCACGCGTCCCTTCAGGCATCCTCGAGCTATGATGCAGAGATTCAGGCTTTACAGATCGGACTCCAGATCGCAGAGATTCAGGCATTATAGTTTGGCCTTCTAATTGTTGCCGACCTCTCTAGTCATATTTGGATTGAGCTGGATGCTGCGGCTGTCGTCAACCTCCTGGCCTCGGGTCATCAGGACTCGTGGCAGATTCAGCACCCGCTTATGAGCATTAGACATCTACTTCGGTCTGTCCATTACAGGATCACACACATCTTCCGTGAGGGGAACAGACCTGCTGATTACCTTGCTAGACTTAGCGCTACCATACCAGACGCGCACACGTATCAGACCGACACTGCTCCACTCTGCCTTCGCACTCTAGTTCGGATGGATCAGCTGGGATACCCATCGTTTCGATTCCAGTAGGTTAGGGTTTTTAGTTTTGTTTTACTTACATCATCCATTTATTCTGGGCACCTGTTAGCCCGATGTCAGGCCTTGTATGTTTTGCGTTTTCTTTTTTTCGTTTATGTTTTGATTGTGAGACTATGTTGATTGTTTTTTGCCCCTATTAGGGTTTTGATCTATGTACAGGTTGGGGATCCAGCCCAATCCCCCGCCCCTTGTGGCGTAGTTTGTTAAAAAAAAAACCTAGCAACTACTGACATCTAACCTAGCAACTAGACACAACTAACCTAGCAACATCAAACAACTAACCTAGCAGCTTGACATAACTAACCTAGCAACTACAGACATCTAACCTAGCAACATCAGACAACTAACCTAGCAACATCAGACAACTAACTTACAACTACATAGAAGTAACCTTGCAACTACAAACAACTAACTAAGCAACTATCAATAGATATACAAGCACACAAACTACCAAAACAAAAAAATATTCAAACAAATAAGAAAACTTACACTAGAATATGAGGATGCAAAAAATCTTAACGGCATAGATTGTTTTCTAAATTGTTCTCTCAAATTCAAAATCATGCACCGGGTATCTAGCACCGACACACTGACATACACATCTAGTCTTAACGTCTGAGGATCATCTCTCATTGTAACTAGATCGCCATTCTTAAAAATTGTTTCAAACCTGAAAAAACAAAAATAAAAAAGAACAAGAAATTATAAATTGGAAATAATAACTAAAATTTAATGACAAAAAATAATAAATTTCTTAAATATGGAAATTTACATTGTTTCTTGATCATCATCCACTATCCAATTATATATTTCTTGATCCCTTGAACTTGCTTTTGAAATGTTGTAATGTTTCAATTCAAATTTCTCCTTCTCTTTTCCTTTCCTTTTCTTCTGACCTTTCTTCTCTTCCTCCATCTTTTCTTTTTGCTTGCTCTCTTTCTCATCTTTCTTCTCTTTCTGTTTTTGTTGGTTCTCTCTCTCTCTTCTTTCTTTCTGCTCTCTCTCTCTCTTTGTCTTGCATCTCTTTTTCATATCTCTCTCTCTCTCTCTCTCTCTTCTCTCTCTTTCTCCTCTCTATGTTTTTGTTCTCTCTCTTTCTCTTCTTTCTGCTTCTTCTCTTTCTCCTTCTCCTCTCTTTCCTTTTGCTCTCTCTCCTTATGCTCCCTCTCTTTCTCTTCTCTTTCCTTTTCCTTTCTCTCTTTCTCTTCTATTTCTTTTTGCTCTCTCTCCTTCTGCTCCATCTCTTTCTCATCTCTCTCTCTCTTTTTCATCTCTTTCTTTCTGCTCCCTCTCTTTTCGCTCTCTCTCCCTCTTTGCTCTCCATATTCTCTCTCTTTTTCGTCTCTCTCTTTCTTCTCTCTCTCTTGTCTCTCTTTCTCTTCTCTTTCTTTTTGTTCTCTCTCTTTCTCCTCTTTCAGTTTCTTCTCTTTCTCCTTCTCCTCTCTCTCTCCTCTTGCTCTCTCTCCTTCTCCTCCCTCTCTTTCTCTTCTCTTTCCTTTTTCTTTCTCTCTTTCTCTTCTTTTTCTTTTTGCTCTCTCTCCTTCTGCTCCTTCTCTTTCTGTTCATTCTTTCTCTTAATCTCTTTTTGTTTTTCGATTCTCTTTCTCTCTTTATCTTCCTTCTTCTCTTTGTTTAATCTCTCTCTCTCTCTAATTCTCTTACTCTTTAACTCTCTCTCTCTTCTCTCTCTTTCTCTTCTCTTTCTTTGTTCTCTCTTTCTTTAATTGTCTTCACCATCTCTATCTTCACTTTCTCTCTCTCTCTCTCTCTCTCTCTCTCTCTCTCTCTCTCTCTCTCTCTCTCTCTCTCTCTCTCTCTCTCTCTCTCTCTTTGATCTATGTATCTTTATTTTTTGCACTTTCGATCTCCTTCACTAACTCTAACACAGCAGCAACATCAAGATCTTCAAAAATTTCTTCATTAACAGATGGATGGGTCTCACCAGACAGTTGTGGGATAGCAACATTATCATCTTTTCTCTCCGTCCTTTTCTCATTCTCTCTCTTTTTATCCTCTCTCTTCTTATTTTCTCTCTCTTTCTGCTCTCTTCTTTTTTGTTCTCTCTTCTCTTTCTTTTTGATCTCTCTCTCTCTTGTCTCTCTCTTTCTTGTCTCTCTTCCTCCTCTCTCGCTTTCTTCTGTCTCTCACTTTCTTCTCTCTCTTTTTGCTCTCTCTCATGCTCCTCTATCTCCTTCTCCTCTCTCTCTTTATCCTCTCTTTCTTTCAACTGTCTCTCTAACTCTTTATCTGTCTCATTCTAAAATGCTGCAACATCATCAGAAATTTTTTCTTCAGTAGATGGATGCTCATCGGCAACTGGATCTTAGGGAAATTGCCTTGAAACATTTAGAATGTCATCCCACCCTCTGTCACTCTCTTGGGACTGCGAAGAGAACCCCAACCCCAATGAATAACTAGGACCTTCATCATGCTTCTTTTTGTATGCAACCCTCTTCCTAATTGCACGCTCAACCTTCACAATAAGTGCAATTGTTTCTAGATCATTCCAGAAAACAACTGTTTCTTCACTATCTTGAAAAGAATATGTCTTTTGAGACGGTTGAGGTACATCAGGACTAAAAGAAATAAGATTTTCGGTTTCTTCCTGAATCTCCTTATAATTTAAATCTTCAGTCACTTCATGGCGTGCATCTTCAAGCAAGGTTATAACATCAACCACATCAATAGCCAAGCGCATAAACTTGCTAAGTAGCTTGTATTTATAACAATGTTTATACATAAAATTAAACAGAGTGAACAATTATAAGAAATTATGAAAGAAAAATAAATTGAGCATGCATAATAAAATAACTAAATATGCAAATATATAGAACTATCCTAGCAACTAGACACAACTAACCTAGCAACATCAGGCAAATAACCTAGCAACTAAATCGAACTAACCTAGCAACTGGACATAACTAACCTAGCAGCAACAGACATCTAACCTAGCAACTAGACACAACTAACCTAGCAACATCAAACAACTAACCCCTGACTTTGACTACTACTCACCCCGCCTTGGCTTCCACTCGGGCGTGGGTAACACTTTGCATAAGATCTGGTTCTTTCACTCGCGTGATTATACCTTTCGGGTCCTCCGGGATACCGACCAGGTGCTTCATGTCGAGCTTTCTGCAGCCTACCTTCCCGAGCCCATATTCCACACCTTGGTTTATGCCAAGTGTAATAGAGTCGGGAGATATGATCTCTGGGACACCCTGCGTGAGATTGCTGAGAGTATGGAGGGATTGCCATGGATGGTTAGTGGCGATTTCAACATCTTTCTGCATCCTGATGAGCGTGTGGTGGCCGTTTGGATCGCACTAGAAGTGTGGGATTTTGCTCAGGCTGTGGCGGACTGTGAGTTAATTGATGTTGAATGTGAGGGTGAGCCCTTCGCGTAGGTTAGGGACGACCTCAAAGAGAGGATCGACCGTGTGTTGGTTTCTGAGGCGTGGTCGAAGGTATTTGCGGTCACGGCCGTCTCACACCTCACTCGATTTGGGTCTGACCATTTGCCCCTCCTCATTAGGTGTCGATTCTCGAGCACCCCCCGCCGTGCTTCCTTTAGGTTCCAGAACATGTGGGTTCGCCACCACTCCTTCCACGACACCTTTAGGGATTCCTGGCTTCAGCCGACTAGGATCTTCGGGATGCGCAATCTAGAGGCGATGCTCGGCAGACTGCGGCGTAGGTTGAGACAGTGGAACTGGGATATTTTTGGAAACCTCCATCACCGCCTTTTTGCGGCTCAGAGTGCAAACGCGGAGGTTGAGCGGGCCTATGATCTGGATCCCACTCCGAAGAATAGGACTGCGATGCGCTGCTGCCATGCGGAGTACCAGCTCCGACTGCTTATGGAGGAGGATTTCTGGAAGCTGAAGGCAGCCATTCGCTGGGTGGCCGAGGGTGAGTGGAATACTAAGTTCTTCTAGGGCTTCGTTAGGCAGAAGTGTGCTAAGTCGTACATCCACAGTATTGAGACTGATGGGTCATCCCTGACCCAGGAGTCTCTGATTCGGGAGTCAGTTGTTGCCCACTTCCAGACCCTCTTCACCTCTGACAGAGGGGCCCTCAATACCCCGATCGCTTCTTTCTTTCCCACCATTCTGTTGGGACTGCTGAGGATCTCGATATGCCCAAATCACGGACAAACATTCAACATAAACCTATGCGCAGTGGATCTAAAGGTTTGATGTAGAAAACTTACTGCTTAAAATTATGTACATCTGGCTGGCCCGAACAGATGACCGCAAATCAAATCTTCTCGGAATCGAACAAACTTGACCAATCCAGAAAGCTGGCGTCACGGTGAAGTCAACAGCGTTGACCGATCGGAAATCGGAGGTTTCACGCGCTCTCACGCGCGCGTGTGACTCCCAGCAGCTACTGTCTTTCGGCGGCGCGTGTGGGCGCGTGCGGCGGCGGCTGGCGGCGATCTCGACGGCGATCTCTTCGACTCGTCGTCTTGGTCGTCGTGGTATGGTCACTTGCTGGTTTTGGTCTCCGGTTTGGATGGATGATAGATCTGATTAGAATCCCGTATATACCTTAAGATCTTCTACTGTATTCTTAAACAGTTATCTAGATCTTGTATCAGTGGAACACAAGAAATAGGACAACTCCTTGAAAGAGAGAGAGAGAGGGGGCGGACGTGTTTCCCAAGATTATGGGATTGTCTTCTCTCTTCCAAGAGCCTAATGCTGTATATATAGAGCTACAGTAGGGACCCTAAGGAGAATAGGATAAGGGCTTCTAATATATTAATACTGTGGAGCAACCCCACAATTAATATATTAATAATATTAAAGTCCACCACAATAATATTATTGCACTCCCCTCACCTATCCCAAATTACATGTGAGACTCCTTATTATAATTATCCGATTTACCTCCCCATGTTTAAGATATAATGTCCATTAATTAATTCGATCACTAATAATCAAGAATTAATTAATATATTATATTACCAAAGCTAGCGCTCGCTCATATCATTCATATTATGCCGGAATAAATCCACCTGCAGGGTTTAGCATAATATTCCTTCACGAACTCACTTCGGGGACATCATCAGACTAACGCACATGGTGACCGTAAATATCCTAATAGCACATCGAACACATAATGTCATTACCCAATTCATTAAGTATGTCGACCCGGCTTGGATCTCACCCAAAGAATCAAAGCAACAACAATTATGTGCACATGCCTATTTAATATCTTACGGGTTAAGAGCACGCAATAATTAACTGAGGCCTAGTTCACTTACGACGATTAGTATAAAACAAACATCCCTCTCTGGGATCCTGTTCAATACATAAATGTACTAGTGCAACTAATCTGTCAAGACAAACCGTACGGTTGACACTACAACCATTCCGATGGGTTGTTCAATTCCATCTAGGTTGTGAACCAATGATTCTTGTTTCGCAAGTAACTGATATAGTGATCTTCGGTACGCCCGATGACGACCCACTTATCTACATGCAAAACAACAGAACGTGGAACTTATTTAACCAAACATAATTCTCATCCATCAAGAAATAACAAGTGTAATATCCACTAAAGCAAAGCTTAAGTATATAACACCAACAATCTCCCACTTATACTTAAAGCTGCCGCTTTACTAGTATAGTCCTATCAATCCGTATCCTAAAAGACCTATGTCGATCCTACCACCATGCATTTGACTCCCATTCCCTCTACGTGTTTGGCGAAGACCTTCTCCGGCAAACTTTTCGTAAAAGGATCAGCTAGGTTGTCTTCTGATGCAATCTTGGTGATCTCAACTTCTCCTCTTGCCACAATATCTCTGATAAGGTGGTATTTGCGCTCTATGTGTTTGCTTGCTCTGTGGGCTCGTGGTTCCCTTGAGTTTGCTACTGCTCCACTGTTATCACAGTACACGGTAATAACATGTGGCAAACTCGGAATCACTTCTAAGTCCACCAAGAAGTTTCTGAGCCAAACTGCCTCTTTCGCTGCCTCAGAAGCTGCGATGTACTCGGCTTCCATAGTGGAGTCTGCTACGCACTTCTGCTTACACTCCTCCATGAAATGGTTCCACCTCCCAAGGTAAACACATAACTTGAGGTTGACTTACTCTCGTCCCTATCTGACTGAAAATCAGAATCGTTGTAACCCAGCGAAAACAAACTGTCTGCACGGTAAACTAACATGTACTCCTTAGTTCTTCGCAGGTACTTGAGTATATGTTTCACCGTAGCCCAATGTTCCCTTCCTGGATTACTTTGATATCTTGCTACCATGCCAACGGCGTAGCTAATATCAGGCCTAGTGCACAGCATTGCATACATGAGACTTCCTACTGCCGAAGCATAAGGAACTGTCTTCATGTCCTCTATCTCCTCAGTCGTCTTGGGAGACAACTCCTTAGATAAAGGTACTCCATGTTTGAAAGGTAATGTACCTCTCTTAGAGTTCTGCATACTGAATCTAGCAAAGACAGTATCTATATATGAAGACTGAGATAAGCACATCATTCTCTTCTCACGATCACGAATGATCTTGATACCAAAAATGTGTCCTGCTTCTCCCAAGTCCTTCATATCAAACTGCTTAGACAACCACACCTTTACGTCTGACAACTCCTTCTTGTTGTTTCCAATAAGAAGTATGTCATCCACGTATAGCACAAGAAACACCACCACGCTTCCACTAATCTTCTTATATACACAGTGCTCATCCGGACATTGGGTGAATCCATATGACTGGATTACCTCATCAAACCGAATATTCCAAGACCTTGAAGCTTGCTTTAGTCCATAAATGGACCGATTAAGCTTACAAACTAAGTGCTCATGCCCTTTTGCAATGAATCCTTCTGGTTGCTGCATATAGATGTCTTCCTGAAGGTTCCCATTAAGGAAAGTCGTCTTAACATCCATCTGCCAGACTTCATAATTCATATGAGTGGCTATAGCTAAGAGAAATCGAATGGATTTAAGCATAGCTACTGGCGAAAAGGTTTCATCATAATCGATACCCTCTTTCTGGGTATAACCTTTCGCAACAAGCCTAGCCTTAAAGGTCTCCACCTTTACATCCGATCCCCTCTTTCTCTTGTAAACCCACTTGCATCCAATGGGACGTATCCCATCGGGTGGTTCTACAAGATCCCAGACCTGATTGGTGTCCATAGACCCCATCTCAGCTTTCATTGCAACCTTCCACAAATTTGCATCTCTATCTTGGAGTGCCTCGTCATAAGTTCTTGGGTCCGATTCTAGGTCTCCTGGAACTGAGCCCGATGACTCTCCAAGACCTATCCATTGGTCGGGTTGTCAAGAAACCCTCCCACTACGACGAGGTACCATCTGTACTGGCACACTATCAGTGTTACGTGTTGCAGTATTATGTGATGTATCTACTTGCGCACTCGGTGGGGAACTATCGATATCTCTCCCTAACTCTTCTAGGACAAGTTTACTACTGGGCTTATGATCTATGATATAGTCTTCTTCCAAGAATCTAGCGTTCGTACTAACGATCACCTTCTGATCCTCAGGACTATAAAATATACCACCTTTCGTTTCCTTGGAATAGCCGACAAACAATCTCACTTCTGAACGTTTCTCCAACTTGCCAGCCTCCTGCACTAAGACATGTGCAGGACCCCAAATTCAAATTTTTGAGAAACTAGGCTTGCGCCCTTTCCACAACTCATAAGGAGTACTGTCTACTGACTTTGAAGGAACAGAATTCAGAATGTAACATGCTGTCTCTAATGCAAATCCCCAAAACGAATCTGGTAATTTCGAATAACTCATCATTGACCTAACCATTTCCATAAGAGTTCTGTTTCTTCGCTCTGCAACCCCGTTCTACTGGGGTGTGCCGGGTGCAGTCAACTGGGATTCAATCCCTGCTTCTGACAGGTATATCCTAAACTCTACAAAGAGGTATTCGCCTCCTCGATCAGATCGAAGACACTTGATACTTTTACCTTGTTGTTTCTCCACAACTGTCCTATACTCCTTGAACTTCTCAAAGCATTCGGACTTGCGGTGCAACAAGAAAATGTATCCATATCTAGAATAATCATCAATAAAAGTGACGAAATACTCATAGCCTACTCTAGCTTGGATCGACATAGGACCACACAAATCAAAATGAATCAATCCTAGCACTTGTTGGCTCCTTCGCCCCTTTGCCGAAAATGGCCTCTTGGTCATCTTACCGTCTAGGCAGGACTCGCAAGTCTGGTAATGATCTTCTACTGGATCAAGATGCCCTGTAGATACCAACCTTTGAATCCTCCTAAGGTTGATGTGCCCAAGCCTAAGGTGCCAAAGATATGCATGATTCATCGAAGACTCTTTTCTCTTATTAGTTTTAGTCGAGACATTATTCGATTCATTTTGTTGCAGTGTGGGAGACTTTGGTTTCAGAATATATAGATTGCAAACCATTGAACCAGAACAAATCAAATGATTACCATAACGAATAACAACTGAGTTATTAAACGAAACTGAATAACCATTCAAAACGAGTTTAGAAACTGA
>CACSLK010027840.1:7272712-7283847 GCA_902706635.1 Striga hermonthica
ATGCGGATGACATCATCATCTTCACCCGGGCGGATGATGATGGGCTGATCGAGCTTATGCACCTTCTGGAGCACTATAGCTCGGTTACTGGCCAGCTGATCAGTGTGCAGAAGAGCACCTTCACCCTTTCCTCCTCCAGTGCAGATAGGTGGGCTCATCGGATCCACGAGATCACTGGCTTTGCACACGGCGACCTTCCTATTACCGACCTTGGTGCCATTTTATATAAGGGCCACCTCACAAGAGCGCTCTTTGCGGACATCTGGCACAGGATGATCGACAGGATTTCTGGCTGGTCGCATAGACATCTTTCTTTCGGTGGTCGGCTTGTGTTGATAAAGAGCACCCTTAGCTCTCTTCTGCTCCATTTAATTATGGTCCTTGACCCCCCTAGGTCTACTCTTGACGAGATTGACCAGATTATGGCTCATTATTTCTGGGGTTATGAGGACGGTTCTGGGAGGGGGAGACGCCACTGGGTGAGTTGGGACTCTATATGCCGTCTTCTTCCTGAGGGTGGCCTTGGAATCCGCCGCCTCAGGGATATTGTTACTGCCTTCTCATACAAGTTGTGGTGGTGCTTCAGGGATAGAAAGTCGCTTTTGGCTCAGTACCTTCGCTGCAAGTACTACCCTAGACGTGCCAACCACCCTTGTTCGGTGACGGCGGTTAGTCATGATTGCAGATAGTGGTGGTGCCTCACTAGGGTCGGCAAGCGCACCCAGGATCACATATTTTGGGTTTTGGGTGAGGGTGATGTTAGTTTCTGGGATGAGTGGTGGTTAGGTGATAGGCCTTTGTCTAGTGATAGGCAGGTGTCGCATTCCCCCTACCTGCTTGTGAGCGACCTTTGGATAGACGGGTCGTGGGATAAGGAGAAGCTTAATAGAGAGTTGGGCTCTGGGGTGGATTTTAGTGAGCCTTTATTAGATCAGATCCAGCAGATACCCATTTCGGGGGACGGTTCGGATGGCATGAGGTGGAGACTTACATCATCGGGTGTGTTTTCTACTACCTCGGCTTGGGAGCAGATTAGGCTGAGAGATCGGCCTAATTTTCTCTTCGGAGCCATCTGGAGCGATCTTTTCACACCTACCATTTCGGTATTCCTTTGGCGCCTCCTTTTGCACTGATACTCGTGGGCACTGTTTTACATGCAAGGGGGATCTCCTTCTCTCCCGGTGTGTGTGTGTGTTGTTCTAAGACCGGACGTTATGAGACCGAGACCTTTACCCACCTTTTTTTAGAGAGTGAGATTGTGATGAGAGTGTGGGAGCACTTTGCCACTTGGACTCATATATCCCTACCCACCACAGACAGTTTGTTTGAGCTCAAGAGTTTTTTCTCATAGAGCACACACTTTAGACACGTGGGCTTCCTCATTCCTTGTCTGGTCCTTTGGTTCGCCTGGACGGAAAGGAATAGTGCGAAGCATAGGGATATTATTTTTTTGCTTTCTCACATTGTTTTGTAGGTAGAGAGACATCTTTCACTCCTCACATCATTGGGCAGACTCACTGCCCGAGACTGTACAGGCTGCATGCCACCACACCGCTACATGGTGGCTCCCCCTGTGCCTTTTCGGCCTCCTCGGCCTAGAGCTGTTGTTTGGCTTCGACCCGACTCTCCTTAGGTCAAGCTGAACACTGATGGTTCTTTCGATCGCCAGACGGGAGTTGCCGGAAGAGGAGGTTTGATCTGGGACCACAGCGGCGCCCTTATCACCGCCTTCCACACGTCTCTTCAGGCCTCCTCGAGCTACGATGCAGAGGTTCAGGCACTACAGATTGGCCTTCAGATTGTTGCCCACCTCTCTAGTCATATTTGGATCGAGCTGGACGCTGCTGTTGCCGTCACCATCCTGACCTCGGGCCACCAGGGCTCGTGGTAGATTCAGCACATGCTTATGCGCATAAGAACTCTTCTACGGTCTGTCCATCACAGGATTACGCACATTTTTCGAGAGGGGAACAGACTTGCTGACTACCTTGCCAGCCTTGGCGCCTCCACACCTGACCTACACTCTTTTCAGACCAACACTGCTCCACTCCGCATTCGCACGCTGGTACGGATGGACCAGCTTGGATATCCATCTTTCCACTTTTAGTAGATTAGATTTTGATCTCATTAGATCATACATTTATTTCGGGCACCTGTTAGCCCGATGACAAACCTTGCATTATTTCCATTTTCTTTTTTTGTTTTTGTTTTGACTGTGAGATTATGATCACTGTAGCTGTTTGATTTTTTTGGGCCCATTTTGGGGTCTTGATCTATGTACAGGTTGGGGATCCAGCCCAATCCCCCGTCCTTCGGGGCGTTGTTTGTTAAAAAAAAACAAAAAAACAACCTAGCAAAGACATAAAACTAACCTAGCAACATCACACAACTAACCTAGCAACAATATAGAACTAACCTAGTAATTAGACATAACTAACCTAGCAACTAAATACAACTAACCTAGCAATCAAATACAACTCTCCCTATCTAGTTTTTTCCCCCTCCTCCTCCTTTGGTCCTTTTCCGTCCACCTCTGCAGCCCTCTAGCCGCGCCGCTGGCAATCGTCACCGTCGGCTAGCTCCAGCGGGCTGCTTCCTTGTCCCATCACCATGTCGTCACTTTTGCAGATGCCCCTGCCAACCTCACACACCTTTCCATCCCCGCCAGATTTTTGCTCGGCCCTCTCGCAACTGGATTTCAGGAAGGCTTTCCTGGCCTTTTTGAAAGAAAACTTACCATCCTTCAACGTGGAAGAAGAAGAGATCCTGTCAGCGCCTTTGGCTGTCCCCCTTCCGTCCGTCGTCGGCATACCCGACGTCACCTTTTCAGGCTCATACCACACCTCTGTCCATAGCCATGGTGTTTCTCCCACTCTTTTGAGATTGCAGTCGGCCCCATCAGAGGTTAAAGACGGCCTTCGCTGTAGGCCCATCACTTTTGGATCCATGTCGCCGGATTTTCTTTTGGTCATGGCACGGCTAGGATCTTCCTTGGTGCAACCTAGCCCTCAGCTAGGATCTCTTAATGGACCTCTCCCAAGGGCCGTATCAAACCTCTCTATTAGGTCGGCCTTTCAGGCCCAACTTACCCAACCATCAATTTCCTCAGCCCAACACCAATCCATATTGACCTACCCACCCTACTTAACCCCTCTTTGGGCCTCCTTCCATTCGGGCCCCCCACTCAGCCCACCGAACATCACACATCATCCCAGCCCAACACCCAGCCCAACACCCAGCCCACTTTCACCATACAGCCCATCTAGCCCGCCACGCTCAAACCCTCCACCACAACCCAGCCCACCTCCCAGCCCGTCACCTGCCAGCAACCTGCCGCCTCTAATATCCATCTGGCAGGCCACATTCTCCTGCCCTGCGCCAGTGCTAGCACTAACACAACAATCGAAAAATCTCAGCTGGCCAGTAACACAGTCAGGGCTGCCCCGGAGTCGTTTTTCATGGAAGGAACTCTCGGACCACGATCCACTTCACCTTCCCCGACTGAACAGCTCGCCAGCATAGCCAATTTTGATGTCAAAAAATCTGAACAGGCCGTCATGTACGTGCGTGAAGATGGTGTGGTTGTGACGGGACCACACACGACAGCCACGACCCACCTTACCGGGTATTCCTCGACACCGCCAATGAGCAATTCAACAGCCATCCCCACCGCAACCAAGACCCTCCCGGCCACATCCAATGGGCCGCTTTCCTTCCGGAAGGCTATTACGGGGTGGAGAGATGGCGGCTCGGGCGGGCCGCGTTCGGTGGCCAAGGAGTTCACCTTTGACGGGGGTAAGAGCATGCTTGCGGGACCATTATTTGCTCCGAGGGAAACAAGGTGAAGGCCCGATTCACTCAAGCCGAAGCAGACGCCCTTACCGGTAAGTTAGCTAACACCCTGGTTTTTAAGTTTACTTATGCTATCCCTGCCCCCGAGATCTTTCAGCTGGATTAGGTAAATTGGGTTTTAAGGGTAAAGTTTCGTATAAATGGTATAACTTCAACCACCTTCTAGTCTTCTTTCATCTCCCCGAGGACTATAACAAGTGTGGCTTAAGACCTTAATTCTAGTGTGTGGATGCCTAGCTAGGGTGTTCAAGTATACCTCCGGCTTCAACCCGAAGACAGAAACGCCCGTTGTCCCCGTGTGGTGCCGTCTTCCCGGCCTCCCACCCCACCTTACGATCGTGACTCCATCACTATGATGGCTAAGTATATCGGCCAGCCGATTCGCATCGATTCCCTGACAGCACTTCAGGCAAGGGCTAACATGGCGCAGTTTTGTGTAGAGATTGACCTCCGGGTCGAGCCCGTCCATGAGATTGAGATTGAGCAGGGATCGGAGACCTTTGCTCAACGGGTGATCTATGAGAAGATCCCCGCATTTTGCACCTCGTGCAGTCATGTGGGGCATATAGCGGCTGATTTCTACATTATGGCAATAAGCCACGACCCACTCTGCCACAGCACCATTGTGCAACTCAGCCGGGGCCCTTCAACTCCCGGAAGGACCCGAAGGGGAAGGTCAAAAGCTTTCTCCATGCGCCCGTGACCCCAAAGGGGGCTAAGGATAAGGCAAGGTTGTGATGGACGCCACTGGCCAAGTTGGGAAGGATGCTCATCCTAACCAGCCTGAGCAGTTGGCCATAGTAGGGCCCAAGCCCAAGGCCACGGGATTTCTTCCCAGAGATACCTTACAGTCGGCCTTCAAGGCCAACCACTCGTACTTTGTAGCCCTCTCCCCTGAGGCAGAGGATGGGGTTGATCCTTCCACTAGTGACCCCACTAGGTTTTTGGATCTTGCACTTCTAGACTAAGATGACCTTTTTGTTGATCATATAGAGCAGCCGGACACCTCGACTAGTAGCGAGTCCATATACTTATCTGATGATAGCACGCGCGACGTTGTTCCTCAATTTGTACATGCATCTAGCCAGGACCGCTCTCTGGAATTGAGGGTTGCTGCCGTTACCGCTTCCCCCGAAAGAGGATGAGTCGGCTCATCTTCCTTCTGTTGAGATTGGGATCTCGGCTGGGCATATAGCTAGTCTTCAACCACATTGTGTCGGCGAGCACCTGAGTGCTCTGCCTGCTGGATCCTCTCTTCCTCCTCTCCTGAGCAGGCATGCGGTCTTGACCGCGCCCAGCATGGCATCTCATGCGAGAGTTTCGCCTCTAGTGCTTTCGTTCACTACGACAGACAGGTTACAGCCCCTGAGATGAGGCAACCCGCTAGTGCTGCTCTAGGTCAGACTGCCAAGCCAAACGATTTGCATGCCACGAGCACCTACTGAGGCCGGTACCCCTCGAGGACCAGACCCACACAGTGCATGACATGATGGACTATGTCCCCTGCTCTTCGATCACCAGATGTCGGATTCCTTTAAGTCTACCTCTGTCGTATTTATTCCCAAAAGACCCACGGGCTCTTGGTCTGACTACAGGCCCATTAGCCCATGCAACGTGACCAACAAGCTGATTTTGAAGATTCTTAACGGCCGTGTTTCCCCTCTTCTCCCCTCCATCATCTCTCCGAACAAGAGTGGCTTCGTCAAGGATTAGGACATTAGTGATAACATTCTTTTGGCCAAGGATATGATCCACAACATCTCCCATGCGGATTGGAAGTGGGCACCGAATATTGCACTGAAGCTGGACATGGCTAAGGCATATGATAGAGTGGAGTGGCCGTTTTTTAGGGAGGCACTGGCTAGGATGGGATTTCCTGAGCTTTGGATCAGTTTTGTTGAGGCGTGTGTGGAGCACTGCACGTTCTCAGTCCTGATTAATGGCAGCCCCACCGACTTTTTTCCCTTCTCTAGAGGGCTTAGACAGGGCGACCCCCTTTCCCCGTCCCTTTTCGTTCTTTCGGCGGACTACCTCTCTAGCTACCTTGATGGCTTCATCCGCAACTCTCCATGGATGACCTACAGCACCCGTGGCTATGGTCCTCCCATCTCGCATCTATCTTATGCGGATGACATCATCATCTTCACCCGGGCGGATGATGATGGACTGTTCGAGCTTATGTACCTTCTAGAGCACTATGGCTCGGTTACCGGCCAGCTGATCAGTGTGCAGAAGAGCACTTCACCCTCTCCTCCTCCAGCACGGACAGGTGGGCTCAGCGAGTCCACGAGATTACTTTCTTTGCGCGCGAAGACCTTCTCATTACCTACCTTGGTGTCCCTTTATATATGGGCAACAGTACGAGAGCGCTCTTTGCGGACATCAGGAAGAGGATGATCGACAGGATTTCTGGTTGGTCGCATAGACATCTCTATTTCGGTGGTCAGCTTGCGCTGATCAAGAGCACTCTTAGCTCCCTTCCACTTCATTTACTTATGGTCCTTGACCCCCTAGGTCTACTCTGGTCTAGATTGACCAGATTGTGGCTCATTATTTCTGGGGTTACAAAGACGCCCACGGGAAGTGGAAACGTACCCACTGTTGAGTTGTGACTCTATCTGCCGCCCCTTTTCTGAGGGTGGCCTTCACATCCGCCGTCTCAGGGATATTGTTAAAGCTTTCTCCTACAAGTTGTGGTGGCGTTTCAGGGAGGAAAAGTCGCTTTGGGCTCAGTACCTTCACGACAAGTACTGCCCTAGACGTGCCAGCCACCCTTGTTGGGTGATGGCCGTTGATCATGATAGTAGACAGTGGCGGCGCCTCACTAGGGTCGGCAGGCGCGCCCAGGATCACATCTTCTGGGTTTTAGGTGAGGGCGAGGTTAGTTTCTGGGATGTGTGGTAGTTAGGTGATAGGCTGTTGTCTAGGGATAGGCAGGTGACTCTTTCCCCCTACCTGCTTGTGAGTGACCTTTGGACGGACGGGTCGTGGGATAAGGGAAGCTTGATAGGGAGTTGGGCTCTGGTGCGGGTTTTAGTGAGCTTTTATTAGATCTGATCCAGCAGATACCTGTCTCAGAGGACAGTTCGGATGGCATGAGGTGGAGACATCAATCATCGAGTGTGTTTTCTACTACCTCGGCTTGGGAGCAGATCAGGCTGAGAGATCGGCCTAATCTTCTCTTCGGAGCCATCTGGAGCGATCTTTTCACCCCTACCATTTAAGTATTCCTCTAGCGCCTCCTCTTGCGCCGGATACCCGTGAATGTTGTGTTACACGCGAGGGGGATATCCTTCCCCTCTCGGTGTGTGTGTTGTTCTGACACAGGACGCAATGAGACCGAAACCTTTACCCACCTTTTTCTAGAGAGTGAGATTGTGAGGAGAGTGTGGGAGCACTTTGCCACCTGGACCCATATTTCCTACCCTCCACAGACAGTTTCATTGAGCTCCTGAGTTTTTTTTCACCGAGCACACACTTTAGACATGTGGGCTTCCTCATTCCTTGTCAGATCCTTTGGTTCACCTAGACGGAAAGGAATAGTGCGAAGCATAAGGATATTACTTTTCTGCTTTCTCACATTGTTTTGCAGGTAGAGAGACATCTTTCACTCCTTATAGCATTGGGCAGCCTCTCAGCCCAAGACTGGACAGGATGTACGCCACCACACCGCTCATAGTGGCTCCTCCACTGCCTGTTCGGCCCTCTCGGCCCAGAGCTGTTGTTTGGCTTCGACCCCACTCTCCATGGGTCAAGTTGAACACTGATGGCTCATTTGATTGCCATACTAGAGCTGTCGGATGAGGAGGCCTGATCCCGGACCACAGCGGCGCCCTCATCACCGCCTTCCACGCGCCCCTTCAGGCCTACTCGAGCTGCGACGCAGAGATTCAGGCATTACATATTGGCCTTCATATTGTTGTCCACCTCTCTAGTCATATTTGGAACGAGATGGACACTGCGGCTGTCGTCACCCTCCTGACTTCGGGCCACCAGGGCTCGTGGCAGGTTCAGCACTAGCTTATGCGCATTAGAGCTCTACTACGGTTTGTCCATCACAGGATCACGCACATCTTTCTTGATGGGAACAGACCTGCTGACTACCTTGTCAGTCTTAGCGCCACCATACCAGACCCACATACGTTTCAGACCGACACTGCTCCACTCTGCCTTCGCAAGCTTGTACGGATGGACCAGCTTGGATATGCATCGTTCCACTTTCAGTAGATTAGGGTTACTGCTTTCTTTAGCTTAGACTTTTATTCTGGGCACCTGTTAGCCCGAAGATAGACTTTGTATTGTTATTTTTCTGCCTTTTGATTTGCTCGTGAGACTTTGTAGATTGTAGTCTTTTGATATCACGGGCCCCCGTTTTGGGGCATTGATCTAAAAAAACCTAGAAAACTAAATGCAACTAACCTAGTAACTAGACATAACTAACATAGCAACATCAGACAACTAACCTTGCAACATCAGACAACTAACCTAGCAACTAGACATATCTAACCTAGCAGCTAAAGAAAACTAACGTAGCAACTACAAACTAACCTTGCAACCACACATCTAACCTAGAAACTAAATACAACTACCTTGAAACTAAATACTCCATCCTCTCTCTACCTTTCTCTCTCTACAGAGAAGAAAAAATGCTCCCTCCTCTCTCTACCTTTCTCTCTCTACCCAAACCCTCTCTTTCTCCATGTTTTTCGACCTCCATCCCGTCCTAGACTACTCTTCGGCTGCCATCGCCGTCAGATACAGTCACATGGTGTCATTTTCCATCCCCTCCCCCCATCGTCGATCCCCTCGGCGCCGGCCTCATCCCTCCTCTCTCTGTCAGACATTTCTGCTCCTCCATCCATCCTTTCATCACTAGATTTCACAAACCTGTTAGCGCACCCATATTTTGGAAAAGCCATCTTGGCTTTTATGGCACACAACCCAGTCGCTTTTGCAGAAGCCCTCCTCCTAAGCAGTTGCACCACCATCTCCTCCGAGAAAACAACCATAGCTGCAAATCGGGACTCCTTCACCACAGCCCTCAGTGGTTTGGATAATCTAGCCCCGGCCAACTGCTCTAGCAGGAACTTGCTTCACTTTGGTTCCCTTCTGGCAGACATCCGACCGGAAAATTTCCTTCCGCCGGTCAAAGATCTCCTCATGCCGCTGAATAATTTGTGTGTCGGCGGCGCCAAGCTGTCTTTCCCTAACCCTCAGCTTACAGGCCTCGTGGCTCTCCCTCAACTATCCTATCCATTTCCACTTCACATGCCCACTCCACTATTTTGGCCTACAACTTTTTTAGCCCACTCCCAAGCCTACCACTCTACTCCCCAGCCCACTATCTCCTCCCCCACTTTTCAGCCCACAACCCACACAAACACCCCCTTTGTTGGGCCACTCTCTCAGCTCATTCGGCCTACTCAGCCCATCGCCACACTTTCGTCCCATCCACACACATCAATCATCCCAGCCCCCGCCCCGATGGCCTCCTCTGACATCTTCTCGCCGGCGACCGGCGGGACCCCTGTTTTGGCGACTGGTGGGACCTCAGTTCCAGCGACCAAGTCCGGCAACCTCCCCATCTTCGTCGACCCATCCAAGTCGACCGGTGGCCTCAGCTCCGAGCTGCTTGCTCTACTGCCACCCGCCTTCCCGATCGATCAACCCACCGAAATAGCCACCACTGCTGCCGGAGACCCCAAGCCAGATATCTTGTATGTGCGAGAAAATGGTGTGGTTGTTGCGGGCACAAGCAATACTTCCGTGGCCCATTTTCCCGATCCATCCCCACATGTGTCACCGCCGATGGGCTCCTCCACGGTCAACCCCGCTGCAGCCGGACAACCGATGGGCACCTACACGGGCTCGCTTTCCTTCCGAGAGGCTATTACGGGGAGGAGAGACGGCGGCACGGGCGCCCTGCGTCCGACGGCCAAGGATTTCATCTTTGACGGGGGATATGAGCATGCTTACAGGACCATTATAAGATTGGAAGAAAACAAGGTGAAAGCCCGATTCACTCAATCCAAAGCTGACACCCTTGTCGGTAAGTTAGCTAACACCCTGGTTTTTAAGTTTACTTATGTTATCCCTGCCCCATGAGATCTCTCTGCTGGATTAGTAAAATTCAGTTTTAAGGGTAGATTTTAGTTAAGTGGTATAACTTCAACCAGCTCCTAGTCTCTTTTCATCTCCCCAAGGACTATAACGAGGTTTGGCTTAAGACCTCGATTCAGGTGCATGGATGCCCAGCTAGGGTATTCAAGTATACTTCCAGGTTCAACCCGTAGACGGAGACGCCAGTTGTCCCCGTGTGGTGCCGCCTTCCCGGCCTCCCACCCCACCTTTACGACCGTGATTCCATCACTACGCTGGCTAAGTGTATTGGCCAGCCGATTCGCATTGATGCCCCGAAGGCCCTCCAGTCGAGGGCTAACGTGGTGCGGTTTTGTGTAGAGATTGACCTCAGGGTCGAGCCCGACCATGAGATTGAGATTGAGCAGGGCTCGAAGACTTTTGCTCAGCGGGTGATCTATAAGAAGATCCCTGCGTTCTGTACCTCGTGCACTCATGTGGGTCATATAACAGCTGATTACTACATTAGTGGCAATAAGCCTCGACCAACTCTGCCACAGCGCCATCGTGCGCCTCAGCCAGGGCCCTCCAACAACCGGAAGGACCCGAAGAGAAAGGGCAAAAGCCCTCTCCATGAGCCCGGGACCCCAAAGGGGGTCAGGGATAAGGGCAAGGTTGTGATTGACGCCACTGCTCAAACTGAGAAGGATGCTCATCCTAACCCGCCTGAGCAGTTGGCTATAGTAGTGTCCAAGCCCAAGGCCACGGGCTTCCTTCCCAGAGATACCTTACGATACCAATTGTAACACCTCGCTATTTTACTGAAATCAGAGTACGCATTTATCGCAAAATTTCTGAATAAATTACTAAAATATTAATTTTGCGAAAACTGATTCGGGATGCTACCGTGAAAATCTGACTGAAAACCCGTTAATTTTAAACTTATAATAAAAACGGTTATATAAAGTATTAACCGACTAAGTCGGAACAAAAACTGAGTTTAAGTGCTGAAAGTTTTAGCGGAAAGTAGCGTGGTCAAAACACATATACATATCAAAATAAATGTCCTGAACAGCTCGTCAGCTCACTCCTCATCCCCGACCCTGTGACCTGAAAAACATGAAATAAGTGGGGCGTGAGCACTATAACACTGTGCTCCGTGGAAACTCATACTAAAGTAAAACAGTGAAAATAATAACAATATC
>CACSLK010027840.1:7284765-7306486 GCA_902706635.1 Striga hermonthica
ACAGTGGCCCACTCCGGAGAATAGGACTGCGATGCACCACTGCCATGCCGAGTACCAGCTCCGACTCCTTATGGAGGAGGATTTCTGGAAGCAGAAGGCGGCTGTTCGATGGGTGGCCGAGGGAGAGCGGAAGACTAGGTTCTTTCTGGGCTTCGTGAGGCAGAAGCGTGCTAAGTCGCACATCCACAATTTTGAGGTTGATGGGTCATCCCTGACCCAGGAGTCTCAGATCTGGGAGTCGGTTGTTTCTCACTTCCAGACCCTCTTTACCTCTGACAGAGGGTCCTTTGTTGCCCCGACCGACTCTTTCTTCCCTACCATCCCTCCTTCGGTCGATCTTGTCGGCCTCTGTGAGCTCCAGAAAGGTTCTATTCTCTCTTCAAGCAGGTCTGTTGGGATATTGTCGAGCCTGACATTGAGGAGGCAATGTTAGATTTCTTCTCAGTCACCAGATGCCAGATTCTTTCACGTCTACCTTTGTCGTCTTGATCCCCAAAAGACCCAATCCGAGCTCTTGGTCTGACTACAAGCCCATCAGCCTGTGTAACGTGACCAATAAGCTCATTTCGAAAATTCTTAATGGTCGTCTTTCCCCTATTCTCCCCTCCCTCATCTCTCTGAACCAGAGTGGCTTCAACAAGGATCGGGTCATTAATGATAACATACTTTTGGCCCAGGAGATGATCCACGATATCTCTCATGAAGATTGGAAGCGGGCACCAAAAATTGCGCTGAAGCTAGACATGGCTAAGGCGTATGATAGGCTGGAGTGGCCATTTCTTAGGGAGGCACTGGCTAGGATGGGATTTCCCTAGCGCTGGATCAGCTTTGTGGAGGCGTGTCTGGAGCACTGCACGTTTTCAGACCTCGTTAATGGTAGACCCACCAATTTTTTCCCCTCATCTAGAGGTCTTAGACAGGGTGACCCCCTTTCCCCTTCCCTTTTTGTTCTTGCGGCGGACTACCTCTCTCGCTGCCTTGACGGCTTCATCCGCGACTTTTTATGGATGACATACAACACTCGTGGCTATGGTCCTCCCATCTCGCACCTATCTTATGCGGATGACATCATCATCTTCACCCGGGCAGATGATGATGGGTTGGTCGAGCTTATGCACCTTTTAGAGCACTATAGCTCGGTTACCGGCCAGGTGATCAGTGTGCAGAATAGCATTTTCACCCTCTCCTCTTCCAGCGCGGACAGGTGGACTCAGCGAGTCCACGAGATTACTGGCTTTGCATACAGCGACCTTCCCATTACTTACCTCGATGCCCCTTTATATAAGGGCAATCTCACAAGAGCGCTCTTTGCGGACATCAGACAGAGGATGATCGACAAGATCTCTGGTTAGTCGCATAGATACCTTTCCTTATGTGGTCGGCTTGCGCTGATCAAGAGTACCCTTAGCTCCCTTCCGCTTCATTTACTTATGGTCCTCGACCCCCTAGGTCCACTCTTGACGAGATTGACCAGATTATGACTCGTTATTTCTGGGGTTACGAGGACGGTTCCGGGAGGGGGAGAGGTACCCATTGGGTGAGTTGGGACTCTATCTGCCGCCTTTTCTCTGAGGGAGGGCTTGGCATCTGCCGCCTTGTGGACATTGTTACTGGCGTCTCCTACAAGTTGTTGTGGCGCTTCAGGGAAGGAAAGTCGCTTTGGGCTCAGTACCTTCCCAGCAAGTACTGCCCTAGACGCGCCAACCACCTTTGCTGGGTGACGGTGGTCGATCATGATAGCATACAGTGGCGGCGTCTTACTAGTGTCGGTTGGCGCGCCCAAGATCACATCTTCTGGTTTTGGGTGATGGCGAGGTTAGCTTTTGGGATGAGTGGTGGATAGGTGATAGGTCTTTATCTAGGGATAGAAAGGTGTCGCATTTTCCCTTTTTGCTTGTGAGCGACCTTTGGACGGACGGGTCGTGGGATAGGGGGAAGCTTGATAGAGAGTTTGGCCTTGGGGCGGGTTTTAGCGAGCAATTATTAGATCAGATCCAGCAGATTCCCATCTCGGGGGACAACTCAGATGGTATGAGGTGGAGACTTACATCATCGGGTGTGATTTTTACTACCTCGGCTTGAGAGCAGATCAGGCTGAGAGATCGTCCTAATCTTCTCTTCGGAGCCATCTAGAGTGATCTTTTCACCCCTAACATTTCAGTATTCCTTTGGCGCCTCCTCTTGCACTAAATACCCATGGATACAGTGTTACATGCGAGGGGGATCTCTTTCCCCTCCCGGTGTGTGTGTTGTTCTGAGACCGGACATCATAAGACCGAGACCTTTACCCACCTTTTTCTTGAGAGTGAGATTGTGAGGAGAGTGTGGGAGCACTTTGCCACTTGGACACATATATCCCTACCCTCCACAGACAGTTTCATTGAGCTCCTGAGTTTTTTCTTACAGAGCACACACTTTAGACACGTGAGTTTCCTCATTCCTTGTCTGATCCTTTGGTTCACCTGGACATAAAGGAATAGAGCGAAGCATAAGGATATTAATTTTCTGTTTTCTCACATTGTTTTGCAGGTAGAGAGACATCTTTCACTCCTCGCAGCATTGAGCAGGCTCACTGCTCGAGACTGGACAGGCTGCATGCCACCACATCATTTCATGGTTGCTCCCCCACCGCCTGTTTGGCCCCCTCGGGCCAGAGCTGTTGTTTGGCTTCGACCTGACTCCCCCTGGGTCAAGCTGAACACCGATGGTTCTTTCTCTCGCCATATCGGGGCTGCCGGAGGAGGAGGCTTGATCCTGGACCACAGTGGAGCACTCATCACCACCTTCCACACGTCCTTCAGGCTTCCTAGAGCTATGACGCAGATATTCAGGCTTTACAGTTTGGCCTTCAGATTGCTGCCCACCTTTCTAGTCATATTTGGATTGAGCTGGACGCTGCGGTTGTCGTCACCCTACTAACATCGGGTCATCAGGGATCGTGACAGATTCAACACCCGCTTATGCGCATTAGAGATCTACTTCAGTCTGTCCATCACAGGATCACACACATCTTCTGTGAGGGGAACAAACCTGCTGACTACCTTGCCAACCTTGGCGCCACGATACAAGACTCACACACGTATCAGACCGACACTGCTTCACTCCTCCTTCGCACGCTTGTTCGGATGGATCAGCTTGGATATCCATCGTTTCGCTTCCAGTAGATTAGGGTTACTGCTTTCTTTAGATCAGATTTTTATTCCGGGCATCTGTTAGCCCGAAGACAGACTTTGTATTGTTATTTATTTTCTGCCTTTCGATTTGCTCGTGAGACTTTGTAGACTGTAGACTTTGATATTTTTGGGCCCCAGTTTGGGGCGTTGATCTATGCACAGGTTGGGGATCCAACCCAATCCCCCGCCCTTCTGGGGCGTTGTTTGTAAAAAAAAAGAAAAAAAAACCTAGCAACTTCAGACAACTAACCTAGAAACTACATAGAGCTAATCTAGCAACTACTAACCTAGCAACTACAGAGAACTAATCTAGCAACTACAGAGAACTAACCTAGCAACTACATAGAACTAACCTAGTAACTACTAACCTGGCAACTGCATTTAGCAACTACAGACAACTAACTTAGCAACTACAGAGAACTAACTTAGCAACTATATAGAACTAACCTAGCAATTACAGAGAACTAACCTAATTAGAAGGTTAGTGTCAACGGTCAATGCTGGAAGTCAACAGATTTTTCCGAAAGTCAACGGTCAACGCCAGAAGTCAACGGTTAATGCCGGAGTCAACGTCAAAATAATATTTAAATAATTAAAATAATAAATCTTGGCCACACATTATTACCAAATCTTGTGGCTAAAAATGAGCCTCACGTCCTTACTTTAAAAAAGCGGATGCATTGAAACCAATCCCTATATATATATTTGTTAATTTTAAAAGTATTTAAAGAAAGCCTTTTTATTTTAATTTTGCCTATAGCAATATTGGGTGTGGGTGTAGTAATTGGCCCTTGGAAAAACAGGTCTCACCCGCGTTGGTGGCATTGACTAAATGGTGCCCATGTTAGTTTGCTTGATTTTTGAACTGTTGTCTTGAGAATATTGTTGACTTTGGGTTAGGTTAATGTTTTTTGGACAAGTGAAAAGTGCTTGAGTTTAGAGTTCATGGAGGAAGACATTGTGAATAAGCTCGGTTCATTCCAACTTTCAGATAATAAGGCGAATATCATTGTGATAGAAACAGGAGACACAAGAAAAAGTGTCGTTGAATGTGGGAGAAGTCTTATGGTAAAATTATTGGGCAGAAAAAAGCCGGGATTATTGGGCCAAGAAGAGCAGTTAACCAGATGTGGCTAATTTGGGCCCCGGTTGTGGTTAGAGAAATCAGCTCCAATTTCTTTCAGTTTATCTTTGCGAATGATGAAGACAAATCCAAAGTCTCTCTGGTAAATGATGGACCTTCGAAGGCCAATACCTTATTCTTTAAGACCGGAGGGAAGACATCTCATCAGACCATCAGGACTTTGATAGCCTAGATATCTGGGTTCAAGCATGGAACGTGCCACTGCATTGGATGTCCGCTGAGCTGGGGCTAAAAATCGGTAAAGCTTTTAAGCAAACAAAGGATGTTGGTGTGCCACAAGAGGGGTTATTAGCAGAGAAATGCATCAGACTGCTGGTGGCCATAGATATCCATCAACCGCTATCTAGATGTGCAACAATTCAGCTGGGCAGTAAGAAGACCTTGGTCCAGTCCAAATATGAGAAGCTAACAAGTTTGTGCTACTATTGTGGGGTGTTGGGGCATCTTGACAAGAATTGTCAAAAGAGAGAAGAAGATATCAATCAGCAGAGCCTTCAAGAAGGAAGATATGGAGACTGGTTAAAGGCATCTGAGGCTTTCGTCTCCTCATCATTCAGCCAATATGCTAACTCAGAGGAGCAATTCACCAGCAGCAATGCTGCCTTCAGAATCCTTCAACCACTCAGAGAGATAACATTAATTCTAACCCAATTCAGTCCAACTCCAGGAACATTTCTAGGGAACCTGTTAGCATTCCTGAGACAGCCATTATTGCTCATACAACTCCACCCTCTCAGAATCCAGCCCCCGTTATCCCTCTAACCTTGTCTCTCCATATACCTGCTCTTAACCCTATCATCTCTAATAAATCCCAAACCACTCCCCTTAGCTCAGAGATGGATACAGAAGCCTATACTCCACCAGTACCAACTGAACCAAATACCAACCCAAAAATACCAATTGTCTCATCTCAGCCAGAAGTTAGTGCCCCAGTTTCTGACATCCCTGCTCTTATGAAAACCAGGGGATGGAAGAGGAAGCTTAACCCCAATCCAAACACCACACTCTCTCTTTCAACCCTGATATTCCTAAACCACTCAGAGGGAAAAGAGAAATCCTTGCTATCACCCAAACAGGTAATGATGAGGCATCCCCAGGTCTCAAAGCTCACAGCAAGAACAAGAAGTTGAGAACAATCCAATCTGAGGTGAAGGTGGCCAGCCTCCAAGGGCCACATAGTGATCAATGAAGGTAGAGGTGTAGAACTGTAGAGGTGCGGGTGGCCCCTTTACGGTTTCCCAAATCAAGGAGACTTGGAGGCTCCATCACCCCAATTTTCTCTTTCTCTGTGAAACAAAAAAAAAAAAACAAATTTATTAATACTATTTGTAAGAACCTTGTTGTTGGGGATTGCTGGACATCAGTAGAACCAACAAGTAGAAGTGGAGGGCTGTTTTTGTGTTGGGATAATTAAACTATTGTTTTCAAGATTATCAAGCACTCACTGCCTAGAAGTTGAATTTTGGGATGAAAAGCAATCGAAAACTGGCTGGGGGATATTTATATATGCAAGCACTGATATTCAAGGCAGAAAAGCTCAATGGGAGTACCTGGAAAAAGCAAAGCAACACTTGGGAGAACATTGGTTTTTTGAAGGTGACATGAATGATATTATCTGCACTGAGGAGAAGCAAGGTGGGAGAATAAGACCTCAAGCCTATAGCAGACTGGGAATGCTGGAAATTAATATGGTGGGACACCCATTCACATGGGGTAATCAGAGGGAAGCAGAGGGATTTGTGGAGAAAAAAACTGGACAGGCTTTTTGGATCCTTGAATTGGATGGCTTCTTACCCTGATGCTACTGTGCATAACATCTTCAGGAGTGCATCTGACCACAACTTGCTAATGTTAGATTGTACCCATGAGCACAAATACAGGAAAAGAAGATTTATATTTGATAGAAGGTGGCTTCAAAATCCAGGACTAAAAGAAACAGTGAAGAAAGGATGGATGAAAGCTCATGAGGGTACTCCCATTTACCAATTCCAACAGAAAATCAGGGAAACTAGGGTCGAAATCTTGAAATGGAGTTGCAGCTTTCGAACAAAAAATGCTAGAAAAATTGCTAAGATGAATCATGAAATGTCCAAAATGAGGAAAGAAGGAGCCTTAATTGATTGGAGGCTGTGGGATAGGAAGAAAAGAGAACTTGAGGAGGCTTACAGGAAAGTGGAGCAATTTTGGGAGCAAAAGGCCAAGATTTATTGGTTGAAGAACGGTGATAAAAACTCCAAGTAATTCCATGCTAGAACCCTACAAACAAGGAAAAGGAACAACATACCCAAGCTGACTAGAGCAGATGGGAGTATGTGACAGCAAGGAGTAGGTGGAGAGGTGTATTGAGCAATTCTATGATAAGTTGTTCAGCTCTGAAGGCTCTGAGGGGAGAGACAGGCTGCTGCAGGATCTGCATCCAGTTATTTTTGAGGATATGTACTCTGAACTTACTGCACCAATTGAAGATGATGAAATCAAAGCGGCCCTATTCAACATTAACCCAAGAAAAGCTCCTGGCATTGATGGTATGACATCTTTGTTTTTCTAAAATTTCTGGTATCTTATTGGTGTTGAGCTTTGTGGTGTTGTTAAAAGTTTTTTTTTTTTTTTTTGTTCTGGCAAGGTTCTCAAAAGCATCAAATCCTTGATCACTCTGATCCCTAAGGTTCAAAATTTCGAATTTATCTCCCATTATAGGTCAATCAGCCTCTGTAGTGTCATCTACAAAGTTATTTCTAAACTGCTAGCACAAAGACTCAAACCTTGTTTGCCTATTTGCATTTCTAACAACCAGGCTGCTTTTGTACCTAATAGAAAAATCATTGACAATGTGATTCTTGGTCATGAAGTCATCCACTTTTTGAAAAGGCACAGAAGAGGTTCAAATGCATTCATGGCCCTCAAATTAGATATGGAAAAGGCATTTGATAGAATAGAGTGGAAAAGTGTAAGTCTTATAATGCTTAAGCTTAGATTTAGCCTATGAAGCACGGACACTCCTCTAGGACTGTCGTACCGGTGTCGGTGCAGTGTCGGACACGGAAACGCCGGGGACACGCACGGACACGGCAATTTTATATGGACACGGCGGGATACGGCGAAGACACTCCGGGATACGGCGAAGACACTCCGGGGACACGCCAACTCTTCATTGCCCTTAATTTTTTATTTTTTTTTATTTTTTTAGGGATAACAATCTTATTTATTGGTTATTTAATAGACTTTTAAACTTCTCTGACTCAATTAATAATAGACTTTTAAACTTCTCTGATAACAATCTTTTTTATTGTAATTGTGTTGTTGTCTTGCTGTTATGTTATCATTTATTTGCTTAGTACTTTGTTTTTTAACTTTTTTTTACATTGGTTTTCAATATATTTATGAGACTTGGTATTATTTTAATGTTGAACTCTATTTTTATATGATTAATCTACTTCTATTTGAATAGAAAGTACTAATATTTACAATTAAAATGAAATTTTTACATATAAAAAAATTTTAAGAAAAAAAATTATTTTTTATTGTCGTATCCCGCCGTACCCGTATTCTAGTTTTTTAGAAAATTGACGTATCCGTGTCCCGCCGTACCCGTGTCGCCGTACCCGTGTTCGTGTCTGTGCTTCTTAGGATTTAGCCCTATTTTTGTGAACTGGATCATCTCATGTATTTCATCTGCATCATTCTCTTTCAATATAAATGGAGAAATGAGGGGCTATGTTACTCCCACTAGAGGCATAAGACAAGGGAACCCATTGTCCCCTTATGTTTTTATCCTTGTGTCTGAAATTATTTCTTACCAGATCAAAGTGGAAACACAAAAAGGAAACCTCTCTGGTATTCAAATTTCCAAAAATGGCCCCAAACTTTCTCATCTATTTTTTGCAGATGATACATTGCTATTTGCCAAAGCTGATACTTCTCAAGCCCAAATCATTTTGTATGTCCTTGATTCCTACGAATCTCTCAGAGGACAAAAAGTTAATCTCTCCAAATCCTCCATATTCTTCAACAGAAATACTTCTCCCATTGTTAAATCTGCCATCTGTAATATTCTATTGGGAATTAAGCCTCAAACCACCTCCAGATACTTGGGTATGCCACTTGGCATTGGGAGTAATAAAGTGGACACCTTTTCTTACATCATTGTGGCTACTGGGAAGAAAATTTTAATCTAGAAAATTAGATTTCTATCTACTGTTGGAAAAGAAATTATGATTAGAGTTGTGCTTAGTGCTTTTCCTATATATTCACTGTCTTGTTTTCTAATGCCTAAATTTGTGTGTGCATGAGGGTAAAAAGTTGCACTGGAAAGAATGGAACTTGATGACATTGCCTAAAGAGAAGGGAGGTGTGGGATTCCAGGATATCTAACTGATGAATAAAGCTCTGATTACAAAACAGCTTTGGAGAATTCTCACACAGCCCAACTTACTGGTCAACAAGTGCTTGAAGGCTAAATATTTTCCCAAGGACAACTTCTTCTTAGTCAAGCAAAAGCAAAATGGGTCTTGGCTCTGGCACAGTTGGCTCAAAGTCAGAGACTCTTTCAGTATGAGGCTGAGATATGAATTGAGGGATGGCTTTAAAATCAACATCTATGAGCACCCTTGGATCCCTGAACTGCCAAGTTTCAAACGAAAAGGTAGGCCTCAGCCAAATTCAAGCATTCTCAGGGTGAAGGACTTGATTGATGTTACTGGGAGAACCTGGAAGATGAATCTTATCCAAAAGCTCTTCTCTGAGGAGGAGCAAGATGCAATTCTCAAAATCACAAGTATGCAGCCAAGGGAGGAGGACAAATTGGTGTGGCACTGTGGGAAAAATGGGAAGTACTCTGTGGGTGCCTTTTATGATTATCTGGTTAATGAAAAAATAAAACAACTTGATCTAGCAGAACCAAGTAAAGGGCAAGCAGAGGTCATGGAGATGAGGAAGAGACTGTGGAAACTGAAAATTAAAGGGAAGATTAAGCACTTCCTTTGGAAATGTGTGAATAACATATTACCAGTCAATACTTGCATTGCTAAGAGAGGAGTGCCCATTGATACCAGATGCCATATCTGTGGAGAGGAACCTGAAACTGTCCAACACATGTTCTTCTCTTGTCCTAAGACCATTATGATCTGGAAGCTGGCACCCGTTCAATGGGATGGCTTAGATCTCCATGCTGAAAGTTTTTCCCATTGGTGGACCAAGTTATGCTCTATCCCTAAGACAGAATGAGGCAAGGATTCAACTCACAACTTACTTGCTTTGGTGGATTTGGAAAGCAAGAAATTTGTGGGTTTTCCAAGGCTTATGGAGAGTTGAACTGGTTGTGGTGAATGTAGCATTGGAAGAATGGATGGAATTCAACAATGTGTAGTGTCTTAGGGACCGATGTAGTGGTATAGTTTAGCTCTGCTTTTTGTTGTTTGTAGTTTTGTTTTGTTCTGCTTTTGTTGTTGGTTTGCTTTGGTCTAGGCATGTTTTGGGTTGTTAGCTCTGTTTTGTTTAGCTGCTGGGGTCTTTAGTGTGTGGTAGTGCTATTTTGTGGTAGTCCAACTTGGCTAGGGTGTGTGCAAGTGGTCAGGCTGTTTTTGCTTTTGGTTAGATTGAATCACTTCCTTGGGTTCTATGTTGGAATATGCCATGGAATTTGATCCTTTTTATAGGTTGCTTATTTTCTTGAACATGTTTGTTCTCCCAGTCATATGGGCTGGTCATAGGGCTATTTAGCCCCACCTCATATACAAATATTTGGAGCTATAAAACCTATCATTTCGAAAAAAAGAAGAGAGAGAATGAAATTATGAGAAGATGGGGGGGAGGGGAAAAACAAGGGGGAAGTTTATTATGTTTGGGAATGATGGAAAGAGATGTATCGGTCTTATGTGTGGTTTTAAAGGAGTTTTATGGAATTAGAAATGAAAAAAAATTGGTGTCTGGAGGCTTCTAAATGGGATTAAGTGTTTGACAAATTTTCAACTTGCATCTGGTGGAGACTTGGGGAATAAGTAGTTGACCAGGGGCAAATGAATTAATTATATCTGTCTTAGCTATAGAGACATAAGATGTTCTTTTTTTTTCAACTTGGAGGTATCTCCACGTTCATCCGGTGTTTTCATCGCCACCTATTGTCAGCCCGCCAATCTTAGCAAGAGCCCTCACAGCCTAAGGGCATCTACAGCCAGAGGGTGAGACTAATCCTCCCAGGCAGATGGCTAGCCCCAATACCATCCACCGGCTTCCAGGTTCAATCTCGGGACCTCATCAAAGGTAGGTGTTTAAGATGTACCCGCTCTGCCACTGTACCACATGCCTTGAGGGCAGATGTGAGATGTTCTTTGATATTCTAAATTAACATTAGAGAAGGCTAAATTGAATTGCTTGTACAAATGGATTCTTAATAAAACAAATATGTTATTTACCAAATAAAAAAAAATAAGAGAAGGCTAAATTGAATTGCTTGTATGAATGGTGTTTGTTCCATTTTTGTTGCATTTTTCTTACTTATTTTATCTTTCTTTTTCCCACATTTTAGGTCTTTTCGTTGGTTTTTAATTGTTTTTATAATTTATTGTGTGTTTTTCTCTATTTTGGTTTTCTATGTGTTTTTCGTATGTTTTTACGGTTTTTCTTTGTTTATGGTGTGTAAGTCCGAAGCCTCGAGAGGACAGAATTCAGGCAAAAAATAGTCAGGCAAGCGTAATTAAATAGAAGAATTTGTTAGGAACACGCAGGAAAAAACGGAATCGAATTCCGAGTCCAAACAAACCCAAACAAGCCTGAGACACGGAGTGGCACCGAGCTGCCCAGGGCCCGTGCGTGCGCCGCGCCGCGACAAGCGCCACGAGGCCAACAGAGGCTGCTTCCCGGACCACCACACCGTGAAGGCCCTTACGCCGCGCCACCCTCAAGCCGTCGCGCCGCAGCAGTGTGTCGCGCCGCGACAGCCCATCCCTCGCGCCGCGAAGCACGTCGCGGCGCGCCACTGCATCTCCTCACGCCGTGCTGCCATATTTTCTCCGTCGTGCCACATGAGGTTATATATATATTTTACGGGACTCGACAGAAAAAAAAATATCTCTCGACCGGGAGGAAACCTAGGTCCCGAGAAAACACGCTCTTCTCTTCTTCTCTTTTTCTCTTCTTATTCTACTTTGTTAGTTCCTTCTTCTTCCCTTAATCTTTTTCTTCTATTTTTCTTTCTCTTTTTCTTACTATTTAGGAATTAAAGCTTGTAATTTAGATTCTACCCTTGGATTGATTTTAAGTATTTTTCATCTTCTTTAATTCATGAGAATGATTACATGGGGTGAAATACATGATTTTGTTGAATTCATGGTACGTAGCTAATTTCTATTGCTAGGGATAGGAAATCATTGATCATGTTTAACGTGCATCTCTCAGTCTTTAATTATACGTTCTTGTGTGGGTTGATTTAATTTGGAATTGATGAACCTTGCTTGATTAAATGATATAATTGAAGAGTGACACTTCGATCTTGCAATTGGTAACGATGGGATGTTAATTAGTCGAGTTAGGGTTCGTCAATTCTATATGCTTAGTTGATTAATCACCTTCTAGTTAAATTAGCGACTTTTTGAACTGAAAGGGGAAGAAGTTGTAGACCTAGACTCGCATGAGGTAGATGATTTCGTAACCGAATAATCTACGAGTTTTGGGTTGAAATACATGCTTGTCGGTGTCTTCTCCCTTGTTACAAAAAGTTATTGGGATTGGATTACTGACCGGTATTGTATGCTCGAACTTGCTCGTCTTTGTTCAATCCTTTGTTACGAAGAGTTATTGGGAGCGAACCGCTAGATGCATAAGCGAGAGCGTCAATCTAGAACAAATTGATTAATGTCCTGTGTGCTAATAGGACTTGAATTAATTGTCCTCGATTCCCTAGCTTCTCCATCTTTATTTCGTTTATATTTTTAGATAGATTATTGCTTTTTATTATTTCTTAGTTGATAATTAGCCAATCCCTTTATCTGATTAGTATGTTTAGGATTTTATTTTTCTTTTATTTGTTATCAATATCAAAGCTAAATTCCAAACAACCTTCCTCGTGAGATCGATTCGGTGCTCGATAAAAATAATAATTTGTACACACCAAATTTGGCGCCGTTGCTGGGGAAGGCAAGTAGGATATTTGGTTTCAGTATTGATTTTATTTTTTGTGTTTCTCTTTATGTTTTGTTTTTCGTGTTCGTGTCATTTGTTTGCATCTTTGTTTTTCTTTTTGTTTTTGTTTTAGTTTTCTTTCTTTATTCCTTCCTTTTCGTGGCTACATGTGGTTGTTCTATTTTGGTGTGCAGGAGATATGAACTCCAACCGTACATTTCTCTATTCTCACACCCAACCTTGGGGTTACTAGCCGAGCTATCACGCCGGGTACCACAGCTAGTCATATCCGTACTCTTTCGGGCAGTGTTGGGATACATACACAGTCGAGCTGACTTATGAGTCCCACGAGTTTAACGAGAAGCTCTATCGTATCTACGGTTTTGCAGTATCCCGATTAGCTCACGAAGAAGAGACTGTAATCCGGTGTGCCCGTCCGAACAAGCCACCTCCTTGCCACGATTCCTGGGACTATGGCCAGACTTGGTCACATCCTTACGAGCAACAGTGGGATTACAGGCCTGTTGAGTAGTGATGTGAGTCCCTCGAGGATTCCTTAGAGTACAATGCCAAGCTCGACCAGGTCCTCACTCTTTTGGCACCCCAAGTGGCCCGTATAAGCGACCTTGAGTCCAGAATCGAGGAACTTGTGGAGCGCGTGCAAGCTTACAGGATCGATTTACCAATGTCACTCTAGAGCCCACCGCTCAAGTCAAATCTACACATAATGATGAACCTCAGGAGGCTTCTTTGACATACGATGAAAGGCTTGACCTCATCCTTGCTCGCACATTTGCCCAAACCACTCGAGATGTGGAGATTGAGCTCAGATGTGCTCGACTGATTGCACAAATGGAGATTCATATGGCACATATCGACTTAATCGAGCAATATTATGAGTTCCACGAATTCAACGAGAAGCTCGACCGTATATATGCTTTCGCATTATCCCGGTTAGCTCAGGAAGAAGAGACCGCAACCCGGTGTGCCCATCTAAATTAGTCACCTCCATACTACGATTCTCGGGACTATGGCAAGACGTGGTCATGTCCTTACGAGCAACAGTGGGATTCTTGGCCTGTCGAGCAGTCATATGAGTCTTTCGAGGACTTCTCGGAGTACAATTCAAAGCTCGATCAAGCTCTCACTCTTTTGGCATCCCAAGCAGCCCGTAAGAGCAGTGTGAGTCCAGAATCGAGAACCTTATAGACTGAGTGCAAGGCTTAGAGGATCGTGTTAACCATTTCTTTCTCGAGCCCATCGCTCAAGTAGAATCTACACATATAAATGAATCTCGGGAGGCCTCTTTGACATACGATGAAAAACTCGACCTCATTCTTACTTGCATATATGCCAAGACCACTCGAGATGTGGAGATTGAGCTCAGATGTGCTCGACTGAGCACGCAGATGTAGATTTTTACAATAGATATTGACTCAATCGAGGCACAAGTCGAGGACCCCCACCTCATGCTTGATACTCAAGCCCATATGACGAAGCAAATGTGTGAGGCCGAAGAAGATGATGATGAGCTTGATGATATTTCAGAGGAGGAGATCCATGGGCTTGATTCTCAAGTCCCTCCTATCACCTCCGAGTTGGAGCATCCTTCTTCGGGCCGTTGCACTGTGTTACAAAGTGGGAAGGATTCAATTTGATTTGCTCCACAGATGTACTTATTGTTCCGGAGGATGACGAAAGAGCTTGGTGTTTGTCCCATTTTTGTTGTGTTTTTCGTTGTCCTTTTGTCTTTGTTTTTCCCCAATATTGAGTCTTTTTGTTGGTATTATTCGTTTTTGTAGTTTATTGCGTGATTTGATCTATTTCAGTTTTTCTTGTGTTTTCCGTGTGTTTTTCCGGTTTTTCTTTGTTTTTGGTGTGTAGGTCAGGAGCTTTGGGAAAAGTTTCTCTTCCTTAAAAATTGGTTTCAAGAGCATAATTGAATAGAGAAGCTCGTTAGCGACGCGTAGGAAAAAGCATAATTGAATTCCGATACCAGACGAGCCCGAACGAGCCCAAACCGTAAAGTCATGCAAAGCTGCCAGGGGCCTTAGCGCCGCTAAGGCCTGTGTGGTGAGCGGGGTTTTGGCAGCTAAGCGGGATAGATGACACCAGCTAAGAAGCTTAGCGTGTAACGCCCCACTTTTATTTGCCGAAAATTAGAATAAATTTTTTGAATTTGTTTTTAAAATCTCTTGAGGCGCTACTCATCTCCAAATCGTATATCAATACTTAACAAAATTTGAGTAATCAATAATAGTTTCAAATCCTAATAATCAATCATCAATCATCAATCATCAATCCAATACCCAAAACGGATTTCTCAAATTTCCACATCCAAGGAGTACACTCCTTTACAATAATCCAATGTTCAATAATAACAGTAATCAATTTAACAAGCGGAAGCAATAATAAATGATTAGACCACCACTCGCATCCCTCCGTCGTGCCCGCAATTCTAACCTGCATCCATGAAGAGCAGGTGGGGATGAGCACAATTGGAATCCTTGGTGCTCACCACTATGCAATAAATGTTATTCACAATAAGGGAACCGTAATCAATAATCAATAAGGTATGGTCTCAGCATGTATACGAAGCAATAATCTATCCCATTCTCCCATCAATAATACAATAATCAGACTCATGTGCACACCTACACATAGACTACTGCTGACTATATATCGAATGCCCTCCAGTCCTACATCGAGTGCCAGCCAGTAGGAGTAAACCAACCCACCGGCCAAGGTCTTGCCTTGGACTTACCAATGAGGATCACCGGCCGAGGGACCTAAGCCCTGGTCTTACGGCTTCTCAAGGGAGACTACCCGAAGGTACGTTTATTATAGCTACGGGGACAACCGTCCGGTGGCCGATACAGCTCACACCGAAGGCTACATGATTCACATGCATACCTTGATCATACCACAAATAAAATAGTAATAACATTTAAAGCATAGTAATTTTTCAAAACCCACCTGGTATCCGGAGTAAGGCAATAAAACCTGGAAAGCAGTAGGCAGTCGAGGCACAACTCGTCAAACACCTACATTCGTTGTACTTGTCTTAGAATCTTATCAAGGCTTATCTTATTCTCGCTAGTCTTATACATATACATAAGTTTTGAAAACTAGCTTGCTTGGCTTTGCCTTGCTCGCCTTGCTTTGGAAACGATTTATGTATAAGTCTTTTCGTTTGTTGGATATCTTGACTTGCCTAACTTTTAACACTTAGAATATTCAAGAATCAAATAAACATCACATAGCATGACATGGTTCAGTTACGCCACCTAAACATGTGTTTGAACAATATAAGTCAAATTAGAAACCTAAACATGAACTTGCACCAATTTTCAGCATGCGCGATGACTTTAAAATGCATGTAGTTTTCAATCTGCAAATCATATCATGATGAAACTATTTGGAAAATATCCCTAACTCATGTCTCTATCACTTCCATGCAGAACACTCAGGCAAATAAAATCATTTAAAGCCACTTAATACAGCAAACATCTAAAACATAGGTGCAGTCAAAATGTTCAAACAAGGTGGTGGCATTTTGAGGATAATTCGAGCTACGGAGCACATATCAACATGCAATATATCTTATTTGAAATACCAGGAACAGACCTATAACCTTTATGAAGAGCATAAGTTAATACGAGCACATTACGACACAATAAACAGGTCACACATTAATTACACACAAGCTGCCGGGTAGCAACAAAAACTGGACGCGCAATATTCTCGTAAATATTATAACTTATTCGATATAGCTCATAATTATAAAATTCCAAATCTCAAGTACAGAAAACTGAACTTACTACATTTTCTAAGAAGATATCAACCTCAAATAATCGGTCTCTAGTGGCTTAAACTGAGGTACAATAGAAACAACAAACAATTTTCTAAAAAATACAGCACCTTAGTAAAATGGCAACAACTCAAGCTATACAACTCCAATTCATACAAACTCAATACTTACATAACCTACACATGGAAATCTACAATTGTTATGAAGAGAGTGTTTTTATAAGAACACTTTCGAGTCATCAAAACATAGCACATATTCAACACTTAAACACAGCCATGGTTCATAAAAAATTGGTGTACATCCCACTTAGAAAAGTCATGTAAAATCAACTAGGCCTCTAATTTGCATGATTCCAACTCTCCCAGGCAGCTTACTACATATACTACATTTTTCATGAAGAACACATTTTCATACAGGCACGTTAAGATCATCAAAAATAGCAATGAATTGAGATCAAAGTTTCTGTCCGAGTTTATAAAAACTGCTTGCAGATACAACTTCAAAAATTCATAATAAATTCAACTCAACTCCAAATCACGAAATTCTAAAACTCACAGAAGCCTAACTCAAAATGCTACAATTCTTGTGATGAACACTTAACCAGAAAACAACTTCTATGATATGAAAATCTGAGCACAAACAGAGGCCATAACTTGACGTTTTGCAATCAAATTCAACCAAAACCACACATTCATGAACATAGCAACCAAAACACGTAATTCATATGTTAAGCAAGCCTTGATTTCCATTCTTTAAGACTTAAAATATAGATAAATTGCAAACACGTTGTCCGAGGTCCAACTCGGTCTTATTTAAACACGATAGAGCAATAACAACTTATGATTTCACTTGAATAGTTACGAATTTTCGATTTAATAGCATTGAGCAACAATAAAAATCAGCCCGGGCTCGAAAGAATACCGTTCTCGGGACACGATACGCTAAAGAGCCAGAAAAAAGGGCCGAACGGAGGATGACGACAAACACACGGCGGCTAGCGAAGGCGCTCGCGGTGGTAAACGAGCTCGACGGCTCCACGTTCGGCTCGCAATGGCCTGAATGTGCGAGGATGGCGTAGCAGCCGCTCGAGGTCAACAGAAATGGCCTAGGGTGCTGCACACGATCGAGAACAGCCTGCTCATCACGGTGGAGGGTCTACGCGTCGGAAGAGGTCGCCAAAAATCTGTGCACGGAATAAGCTCGGGGTCGGCGATGACCTGAAGATGATGGTCGGGACTACACGCACGACGGAGATGATGCAGCGCTGAACGACACGCGAATAGGAGTGTCCAATCGACACTCGAGACTCCGCTCGACAATGCAGCACCACGATTATCTATCGGTTCGAGGAACATTCCTCATACGGCTAAGCGATTAACAACAAAACTCACTTATCGAGAATTAAGTGGTCATACATCGGTTCGGTGGAACTTGGAGCTCTCGGTTCAAAGTTCAAAAGACAAGGTTCAAGAGGTTTCCCAACACATTTCGGTACATAAACTGGTTGAACGGTTCAAAACAAATCAACAGTATGGGACTGACTACAAGGTCAAGGTTTGGCCGTATGCACTGGCCTGGGGTGTTTGGCGTTCGGTGATGGCGGCGACAGCTCTCATGCGAGTCAACGGTCAGCCACTGCAGTTGGCCTTACATCTCACAGCACGTGCATGCGTGCTCGACCACCACTTCACATGGCTACACCCAGCCAGGGTCGGTGTTCGGTTCGAGGTATAGAAAAAGAAATTCTCTAACCCCGAGTTCATAAATTCCAAGGTAATCAAGAGGAATAATAGTTTTACACAAAAATTCCAAACTATGAAAATTTAGGGTTCAAGTAAAGATGATTCCTATAGGTACAAAACAATTTTAACGGTTTCAAGGGTGTCAAACTATATAAGGCATAAAACGAGTTCCAAGTCCACCAACTTCTTGAATCAACACAATATCCATTAAACAACCAACGATAGAGGTCAGGAAAACTTCCCAAAAGAAACGAGGATCGGCTCCTTAACTAGGAATATTCTCAATCCCAATGGCCATTACCGAGTAATAAAGCGCTTAGCTCATTCGACTCTTCCGACAAACAGTGTCGGCCGTCACGTCAGCTCTCGGTCAAGTAGCTAGCCGTGCCGACAGTCTTAAATGAGCTTCCAAAGATTTCAATGAATATCAAAAGTGAAGGTGTCTCTGCACTCCACGATGTGCTTGTACCAGGCACGGCTACCCTCCTTAAAAGATTCTCAAAATCTTTGAAGGTAGAACAACACTAAGCAGCACTTTTAGCAAAAGAACTGTCAAAGCCTGAGCTTAACACGACATAATACTAACACACACACACACATACACACACACACACACACATATATATATATATATATATATACACCACAATTCTAGCACGAGACTAAGGTCTCTAGAGTTCGTCCATATGCATTGGTGGGTAAATTCCTAAGCCCCGATTTATCATATCAATAAGCAAGCAATGCACAATAATCATTTAGGTAATCGTACCTGAGTTGGCGCGGCAGGACGAGAGCGAGTGGTCATAACATAAGGTCAAAGCACATAATTACCTTAACCAATCTACAGAAACGCAGACAGGCCCTTATACCAAACTGTAACGCCCCACTTTTATTTGCCGAAAATAAAAATAAATTTTTCGAATTTATTTTTAAAATCTCTTGAGGCGCTACTCATTTCCAAATCGTATATCAATACTTAACAAAATTTGAGTAATCAATAATAGTTTCAAATCCTAATAATCAATCATCAATTATCAATCCATTACCCAAAACGGATTTCTCAAATTTCCACATCCAAGGAGTACACTCCTTTACAATAATCCAATGTTCAATAATAACAGTAATCAATTTAACAAGCGGAAGCAATAATAAATGATAAGACCACCACTCGCATCCCTCCGTCGTGCCCGCAATTCTAACCTGCATCCATGAAGAGCATGTGGGGATGAGCACAATTGGAATCCTTGGTGCTCACCACTATGCAATAAATGTTATTTACAATAAGGGAACAATAATCAATTATCAGTAAGGTATGGTCTCAGCATGTATACAAAGCAATAATCTATCCCATTCTCCCATCAATAATACAATAATCAGACTCATGTGCACACCTACGCATAGACTACTGCTGACTATATATCGAATGCCCTCGGTCCTACATCGAGTGCCAGCCAGTAGGAGTAAACCACCCCACTGGCCAAGGCCTTGCCTTGGACTTACCAATGAGGATCACCGGCCGTGGGACCTAAGCCCTGGTCTTACGGCTTCTCAAGGGAGACTACCCGAAGGTACGTTCTATAGCTACGGGGACAACCGTCTGGTGGCCGATACAGCTCGCACCGAAGGCTACATGATTCACATGCATACCTTGATCATACCAAAAATAAAATAGTAATAACATTTAAAGCATAGTAATTTTTCAAAACCCACCTGGTATCCGGAGTAAGGCAATAAAACCAGGAAAGTAGTAGGCAGTCGAGGCACAACTCGTCAAACACCTACATTCGTTGTACTTGTCTTAGAATATTATCAAGGCTTATCTTATTCTCGCTAGTCTTATACATATACATAAGCTTTGAAAACTAGCTTGCTTGGCTTTGCTTGCTCGCCTTGCTTTGGAAACGATTTATGTATAAGTCTTTTCGTTTGTTGGATATCTTGACTTGCCTAACTTTTAACACTTAGAACATTAAAGGATCAAATAAACATCACATAGCATGACATGGTTCAGGTACGCCACCTAAACATGCGTTTAAACAATATAAGTCAAATTAGAAACCTAAACATGAACTTGTACTAATTTTCAGCATGTGCGATGACTTTAAAATGCATGTAGTTTACAATCTGCAAATCATATCATGATGAAACTACTTGGAAAATATCCCTAACTCATGCCTCTATCACTTCCATGCAGAACACTCAGGCAAATAAAATCATTTAAAGCCACTTAATACAGCAAACATCCAAAACATAGGTGCAGTCAAAATGTTCAAACAAGGTGGTGGCATTTTGAGGATAATTCGAGCTACGGAGCACATATCAACATGCAATATATCTCATTTGAAATACCAGGAACAGACCTATAACCTTTATGAAGTGCATAAATTAATACGAGCACATTACGACACAATAAACAGGTCACACATTAATTACACACAAGCTGTCGGGTAGCAAGAAAAACTGGACGCGCAATATTCTCGTAAAAATCATAACTTATTCGATATAGCTCATAATTATAAAATTCCAAATCCCAGGTACAGAAAACTGAACATACTACATTTTCTAAGAAAAAATCAACCTCAAATAATCGGTCCCTAGTGGCTTAAACTGAGGTACAATAGAAACAACAAACAATTTTCTAAAAAATACAGCACCTTAGTAAAATGGCAACAACTCAAGATACACAACTCCAATTCATACAAACTCAATACTTACATAACCTACACATGGAAATCTACAATTGTTATTAAGAGAGAGTTTTTATACGAACACTTTCGAGTCATCAAAACAGAGCACATATTCAACACTTAAACACAGTCATGGTTCATAAAAACTGGGTGTACATCCCACTTAGAAAAATTATATAAAATGAACTAGACCTCTAATTTGCATGATTCCAACTATCCCAGGCAGCTTACTACATATACTACATTTTTCATGAAGAACACATTTTCATACAGGCACGTTAAGATCATCAAAAACAGCAATGAATTGAGATCAAAGTTTCTGTCCGAGTTTATAAAAACTGCTTGCAGATACAACTTCAAAAAATCATAATAAATTCAATTCAACTCCAAATCACGAAATTCCAAAACTCACAGAAACCTAACTCAAAATGCTACAATTCTTGTGGTGAACACTTAACCAGAAAACAACTTCTATGATATGAAAATTTGAGCACAAACAGAGGCCATAACTTGACGTTTTGCAATCAAATTCAACCAAAACCACACATTCATGAACATAGCAACCAAAACACGTAATTCATATGTTAAGCAAGCCTTGATTTCCATTCTTTAAGACTTAAAAATTAGATAAATTTCAAACACGTTGTCCGAGGTCCAACTCGGTCTTATTTAAACACGATAGACCAATAACAACTTATGATTTCACTTGAATAGTTACGAATTTTTGATTTAATAGCATTGAGCAACAATAAAAATCAGCCCGGGCTCGAAAGAATACCGTTCTCGGGACACGATACGCTAAACGAGCCAGGAAAAAGGGCCGAACGGAGGACGACGACAAACACACGGCGGCTAGCGAAGGCGCTCGCGGTGGTAAACGAGCTCGACGGCTCCACGTTCGGCTCGCAATGGCCTGAATGTGCGAGGATGGCGTAGCAGCCGCTCGAGGTCAACGGAAATGGCCTGGGGTGCTGCACACGATCGAGAACAGCCTGCTCGTCACGGTGGAGGGTCTACGCATCGGAAGATGTCGCCAAAAATCTGTGCAC
>CACSLK010027840.1:7307674-7320329 GCA_902706635.1 Striga hermonthica
GATAATAATTGTCTAGATGTTTTTAAATGATTATTATTAGATAAATATATATATATATTAATCGCCTTAATATAACTATCGTCGCGTAAACCGAACTTTTATTCTGTTTCGATTCATTTCCGAGTGAACGACCCTAGTCGGGATTTTAAATCGAAAACCGCGCCCCGCACTACCCGTGAATCCTACCCGGCAGTCCCATAACCGATTTCTCTCGCTCTCTTTTTATTACTTGAATGGTCATTTATTGAAATCCTTTTATTAGAATATTAAGCCAACATTATTTCTTATTTATGACAATAAAGTTGGTCTTCAAAAATCCAAACCGTTGCAAGATTTTTTTTTTACGTAAAAATCTCTTCTCCCACTCTCATCATAGTAGAAGAGAAGTCCCTCTCGTAACTTCCTCTCTCTCATAATCTCTCAAGCTCATCTCTTCTGTCGGTCAAGTAGCGAAATAGATAAATCTCTCGACCATCACCTTCCTAGCATTCTATCTCTCGACGTAGCAGAAAAAAAAAAAGGAGGAAGTTCACATCTCTTTACGCAGAACGCCATCACATCGCTGTGTCCGTCCCGCCATCGCGAACCTGCAACTTTCGGCGTGGCCCGACTTGCTGTTGGCATTCATCAGATAGAGCGACCAGCTCTTCGTTGCAGGCTGCCCCTCAGACGGGCCTCGACCTCCAGCGACATTGGGCCTTGATTTTTCGTCAGGCTGCAACTACTCCCGAGCCCGCTGCTCCTTTCCAGCGACCCGCTCGTAAGTAGCCGTGCTCTCCAATGCCAGCTCTTTTCTCCGAGGACGGCAACCTGTTCGCAAGCAGACGCTGTTTTGTCGAGCCGCACGGTGTTCAAAGGATCCCAGATTTTCGAGTTCCGAGTCCCGCCCCGTCGTCCGACCCGCTGTTCGGCCCGTTTTTTGTTCGATAACTCGTAGTTTCCCAAAGTCGGGTAACTAATTCAAATCCTCTCGTTATTGCGGTCGTTCTCATATATCACATGATAGATATATATGTCCTACGTGCTATCGAATTTGTATTTGAAGTCGGTTTTCTTTCGAATTATCCGTCGGCTTTTATATGTCGTTTCGTTTATTGGGTTATGTTCGCGACTCCGTTAAATCGAGTATCATGTAGTTGTTGTGATAAACCATATTGTGCTCGTTTATTTGCTGTCAATAAGTCATATTAATCGTAGTCGAGCTTAGAACATTTGTTATATGTATTCATATTATTTCATGAGAAATCGTGTGTTTGTTGTTTCTGTTATACCTCGGTTTAAGCTATCAAAAACCAGTTATTTGAAGTTGTTTTCTTCTTATGAAATGTAATATGTTCAGTTTTATATATCTGGGCTTTGGAATTTTGTAATTCCGATTTGAAACGAATAAGTTATGACTTTTATAAAATTGTTGCGCGTTCAGTTTTTGATTTCATTGTTACAGCAGATCGTCTGTGTTTGTCACTATTTTTGAGTGACGGGATATTGTTATTTTCCTTTGATATCTTCATAAAAGTTGTAGTTCTCTGAGTTATCTTCCGAGAGGAAAAAGAATTGAGTGATTATCATTTTTATTTTCATAGTTACGTCGAAAATATGATCAACGGCAGTCTGTTTTCAAAGTTTCAAAGGGAAACAGTGGTTCCTTCTGTTTTGTTGTTTTTGACATATTTCCCAATACCTGGGAAGGTTGATGCCTTCTGATGAAATTTAGTATTTTCTATTGGCTTTTTCTGGCCTTCAGAATTTCGATAATCCGATTAGTATTGAATGAGTTATGATTTTTATAAAATTGTCGCGGAAGCAGTTTTTCTAATACCCGGCAGCATGTGATTCTCTAATGTTTGGCCTGTTTATCGTATCATAATGTGCTCGTATGAACATATGCTCATCATAAAAGTTATAGCTCTGTTTCTTATCTTTTAAATGAGATAAATTTCATGTTCATATGTACTCTATAGCTTGAGTTGTGTTCTTATGAAGGTAGACATGCATGAGATAGAGTTATGTACTTGGACAGAAATCTGACATTGATTGTTAACTGATTTTAAATCATCTTAATAACCTTATATGCTTATGTGTTCTAAATAAAATTTGTAGGTGCATGTCTTAGGCTTAATTTGAAATTTAAATCATGTCCATATGAATTTTGTGCTGATAGTTATGTCGATTTTAAAAACGCTGCCCGGGTTAAGTTTTGAAAAAGGTATGTGGTGTTTGCAGAAATGGGAATTCCTTGATTAAATGTTTATATAAGATTAGTTGGACTAAGCGATTGTTATGATTAGTTGGTCATGTGTTGAATAGTCATTTATAGGACTATTTTAATAAATGTAAGTGTTTGACGAGCCGAGCTCGCTGCCTACTCGTGTTATTGTATCTATCGCTTCGGTAACCAGGTGGGTGTTGATAAACTTACCATGTATGTTAATTTCTATAAATGCTTGGCTTGATAATCTATGTATGCATGTGAACCGGTAGTCTATGAGGCCTAACTCTAGCCTTTAGAGAGCTTAGTCCGTGTGACGGTACGTCTGCGGTTGCTCCCGTCTTTTTCGTATCGACGGCTCATGTCCTTTTCGTGGGGACGGCTTGTTTCCTATCTTTTTTCGAGATTGATAGGTTAGGTGTGATCACATGAGCGTGGCTGTGTTTAGGGAGGGTAGACTAGTCAATTCGCTTACATGCTGCGATTATGATTTTAAGTCTTTATATTGATTATACTGCATGGTATTCCTACAGTGAGCAAGTGTTCGCTCACCCCCACTATTATATCTCTTTTTCAGGCTGAGCTGGTGGTTGTGGCGAAGGACGAGCGAGGCGGGTCATATATATATGTGCTAATGAACTATTTTGCTTGCTTCCGCTTTTATCTAGTATCTATCTCTTATTAGTATGATTAATATTGTTTTTCTGGAAATTGAACCGTGTTTGGTTTTGGAATTTGAACTTGGGATTCGGTAGTGTTATGACTATCAGATTATTTTTGAATATCGATTGAAGTACCTTGAATGTTATCATGAGATAAATTACGGTCGGAATAGTTGTTCCCTGTTTGTTAATTGTAATCTTAACTGTTGATATGTGTAGTGTTTGGAGTAGCACCCGTTAAATAAATTTTTAAATTGATTTTTGAAAATTTCACTCTGATTCTTGAAAAAAATAATTCGGTATTTTCCTATTAAAATAACGGGGCGTTACAGTATGGTATCAGAGCTAGTCTGCGTTTCTGTAGACTATCTCTAGTGTTAGTGTATAATGACCATTGACCACCCGCTTCGTCCAGCCACGCCAGCTAGAGGTATGAGTTTTGCTGTTTTTATATATGGGGATTAGGAATATCCACCTTATTATGTTTCAAATCCTAGTGTTTATTGGGTGAACTCTAGGCGCATTTGGGAACTAGTTATGACCCTAGAGATATTTCTCTATAAGTTCGAGTTAGCATTTTGAGCGAGCTATTTCGTTGATAGTTGAAATTTGCGTATATACACCATAGCTTTTCTGGTGACCAACGTCAGAATGCCTTATTGAGATTAGACAACCGAGAAATTTCGAATGTGCGAAATTACCCAAACGTCTGGGGCAGCTGGCAAGTGGACCGGAGTAGCAGCGTTGAAATCCAATCATTGGAGTATGATGATTATGATTTAAAAACTTCGAACGAGTTATCAACCGATGCCAAAGAGCTCTGTTGATCGATGGAGTGTTACTAACGCCAATCTCGAGGATAAACTGAGCAAGGAGTGGACGACTGACCGGGAAAATCGAGATTGTGTGTTGGTTGTTAACTTTCCATTCTTGTGTATTATCTTTTAATTGGTTGTGCAATTTTTTTATTTTATGTGTAGAGCTAACTTTGTTTAGAGGCTTTGTATACAAATAAGGGTAAGCAGTCTGTTTTCTGCTAGACCTTATTTGTTGCAAGGTTGATGTTGTTGTTTGCGATAACTCCGAGTCCGTGTAATAGTAATTGCGAACGTCATCGCAACTATCTTGGGTATCGTAACCTGGAGGACAATGATGATCATTTATCAGGTCGTGATCGACTCATATGTTGCACCGGAAATGGTTTTCCCTGAATTGGAGTCATTAATGATTGCGAAGAAGGTGTTGTACCTTAAAAGATTATGAAGAATCTTTTTAAGGAGGGTAGTGGAGCCTGGAGTAAGAATATTGGAGTTGCTCTTATCTTTGGATTATTCATTTCATGGTAATCTTTGATAATCTCCCGTTCTTTTGTTTCGTTGGGTTTTCTGGAAAAACATTTCCCTTTCTTGCACTTTTGTAACACATTTGGAAACCTTTGCTTTTGTTTCTTGTTCGCTTGAGTTTCGAGATCAAGTTTAAGACTTGATGTACCAATTAAGACAAGTGTTTCCGACTTTCTGCTTGTCTTATATTATCTTTTCAGTTGTGTTTGGATATTCCACTCATCCAAACCAAATTATCTTTATCGTTGTCGAGGACGATTTGGAACATCTTCGAGGCGGACCAATCATCTGGATGTACCTAGGATGAGCCGATCGGTTTCACCACATAGATGTTACGCATCGACAACCATAGACCTAACCGATGGACGAAGAAGGAGGATCAACTACTATCATGGGGTGAAGACTTATCCAAACATCTGAAGACAACTACAAAATCTCTGAAGACCGATCCGAGAACCGATGTATCATTAACAGAAAATTGAGGAATCGACGTATCAAAACGGATTCTGGAAGCCGACGAGAGTATCTGCAATCAAATAGTGATTCTTTCGGTGTTACACATCACAATGGTGACTATGACAGAATATCTAGTGGTAATTCTACAACGACGATATAATCTAAGTACTCCGAGCTGTAGCGGAAATAACCGAAGATTTGATTGAGGTCATTTTGATGAGAGAATGCTTTTCGCTTGGACCTTGAGAGGTAAATGCTGGGCAGTGCAGATGATTAGAGCTTGTTCAGGACTGCTGGCATGATTAGCTACCGGAGGAAGAGTTGACGTGACGGCCAACGTTGTTAGTCGGAAGAGCCGAAGTGAGCTAACTAGTTGGTGTCTCGAAGGAGCTGCTGACCTAGTACCATCCTCGACTAGAGAGCCGCATTCGTCTCCCTTGAGGATTTTTGCTTGTCTCCAGCATTGAGTATTTTGAGTGTTAGTGTGTGTTGTTGTAAAAATGAAGTGAACTTGGAACTCGGTTTTATACCCTGCTATTTCTGAGACCTTGAAACTTTTGAATTCGTGTAAGACCAAAAAGTTTGTTTGAAATAAACCCCATTTGTAAACATTTTGGTGGAAATTTCTTTTCTTGCTATTGCTTTAGCCGATGTGAAATCCCAATTCAGAAAAATTTTCATGTTGAGAAAAATCATGGATTAAATTTTCCTATTGAAACCTTGAACCGAAAACCGACCCTGACTGGGCGTAGCCACGAAGTGGTGGTCAAGCGTGTACGCTCGTGCTGATAGACGATAGGCTTGCGTGGCCGATCGTTGACTCACACACAAGCTGCAGCTACCATCACCAGACACATGGAACTCCCAGGCCAGCGTGATCGGCCAAACCTTGACCTTGCGGCTGGTTTCCGAATAGGTGCACGTGAGTGTCCTGGCGCCCCGCATATGCAGCGCCTGCTAGCGTGTCGCCTTTCGGAGGACAGTGCATGAACAACTCAAACGCCCAATTTATTTTTTCTTTGGGACGGTTTGACCACCGAGAGTACCAAGTTCCACCGTACCGTGTTTGCATCCTTGATCAATAGTGTTGATGAAGAAGCGTGACCGATAAGTTTCCTATGCCTATACGAGGATTCCTCGAGATGGCGAAGTAGGAGATTTGTGTGGTCAGCAAATGGAGCCATGAGGGGCTATGTTTGTATCGTAGAATCGTGTGTTGTGAGTATGAGTATAGCGAGGCTATATTGTGTGCATGGTTGCACATTTACCGTGATAATTGCTTCGGCAAGAAGTCACGAGTGTGTCGAGATTGTGGGTAAGTTTTTGGCGTGACCCGGGCACCATGCTGAAAATCAACTCCACGTATCAACCACAATTGTTTGACCGATGATATCACGGTCGAGGCACTATGAAACCTGTTGAGGTCGTGTGTGCATGTAATGTGATGCGTTTTTTGAGATTCCTCACCTTCGATGAGCCGTTTTGTGTTTTGTGTATCGAACGGGTATCTGGATGGTACCATTCGAGTTTCCCTTTTCGTATGACTAGAGGTGTGATATACCTCGGTTTGGGGTAATGAGGATCCGTTGTCGTGTGCAGTTAGTCCTTTGAGATCCTTACTCAAGTCGTTGACTTGGATTATCGGCTAGCTTTACCACCAGATTTGTCAGGGGTGCATGTTGTGTTTATGTCTCGATGTTCATAGAGATGTACATGACCCGGATTGCATGGTGGACTTCGGCGAACTGCGGGTTGAGCGAGACCTTTCCTATGAGAAGGTACCGGTGGCCATTTTGGACCAGGGTGTCTATCGGCTGAGAAATCGGGCAGTGAGCCTTGAGAAGGTGTTGTGGGGCTGACATGACGAGTTCGAGACGACTTCAGAGATGGATGCCGAGATTAGGGGGAGATTCCCTAACTTATCGTTTTGGGGGTCTATGTATTCTGTTAGTTCGTAAATTTCTTTTGTATTCGAATTCCGAGGTCGGAATTCCTTTTAAGGTGGGTAGATTGTAGCGCCCCATTTGTTCAAGATTATTTTGAAAATATTATTTATTTTATTTCATCCGAGATTATTTAATTCGTGATAGTTTGGTATTATATTTTATTATGTGATAGTATTTACCTAATTGCTTTAGTGGATTATTATTATTTATTTTATTTTGTTTGAGATTATTTATTTCGTGATCGAATATTTTTATTCGATTGTGTGATAATAATTGTCTAGATGTTTTTAAATGATTATTATTAGATAAATATATATATATATATTAGTCGCCTTAATATAACTATCGTCGCGTAAACCGAACTTTTATTCCGTTTCGATTCATTTCCGAGCGAACGACCCTAGTCGGGATTTTAAATCGAAAACCGCGCCCCGCACTGCCCGTGAATCCTACCCGGCCGTCCCATAACCGATTTCTCTCGCTCTCTTTTTATTACTTGAATGGTCATTTATTGAAATCCTTTTATTAGAATATTAAGCCAACATTATTTCTTATTTATGGCAATAAAGTTGGTCTTCAAAAATCCAAACCGTTGCAAGATTTTTTTTTACGTAAAAATCTCTTCTCCCACTCTCATCGTAGTAGAAGAGAAGTCCCTCTCGTAACTTCCTCTCTCTCATAATCTCTCAAGCTCATCTCTTCCGTCGGTCAAGTAGCGAAATAGAGAAATCTCTCGACCATCACCTTCCTAGCATTCTATCTCTCGACGTAGCAGAAAAAAAAAAGAAAGGAGGAAGTTCACATCTCTTTACGCAGAACGCCATCACCATCGCTGTGTCCGTCCCGCCATCGCGAACCTGCTACTTTCGGCGTGGCCCGACTTGCTGTTGGCATTCATCAGATAGAGCGACCAGCTCTTCGTTGCAGGCTGCCCCTCGGACGGGCCTCGACCTCCAGCGACATCGGGCCTTGATTTTTCGTCAGGCTGCAACTACTCCCGAGCCCGTTGCTCCTTTCCGGCGACCCGCTCGTAAGTAGCCGTGCTCTCCAATGCCAGCTCTTTTCTCCGAGGACAGCAACCTGTTCGCAAGCAGACGCTGTTTTGTCGAGTCGCACGGTGTTCAAAGGATCCCAGATTTTCGAGTTCCGAGTCCCGCCCCGTCGTCCGACCCGCTGTTCGGCCCGTTTTTCATTCGATAACTCGTAGTTTCCCAAAGTCGGGTAACTAATTCAAATCCTCTCGTTCTTGCGGTCGTTCTCATATATCACATGATAGATATATATGTCCTACGTGCTATCGAATTCGTATTTGAAGTCGGTTTTGTTTCGAATTATCCGTCGGCTTTTATATGTCGTTTCGTTTATTGGGTTATGTTCACGACTCCGTTAAATCAAGTATCATGTAGTTGTTGTGATAAACCATATTGTGCTCGTTTATTTTCTGTCAATAAGTCATATTAATCGTAGTCGAGCTTAGAACATTTGTTATATGTATTCATATTATTTCATGAGAAATCGTGTGTTCGTTGTTTCTGTTATACCCCGGTTTAAGCTATCAAAAACCAGTTATTTGAAGTTGTTTTCTTCTTATGAAATGTAATATGTTCAGTTTTATATATCTGGGCTTTAGAATTTTGTAATTCCTATTTGAAACGAATAAGTTATGACTTTTACAAAATTGTTGCGCGTTCAGTTTTTGATTTCATTGTTACAGAAGATCGTCTGTGTTTGTCACTATTTTTGAGTGACGGGATATTGTTATTTTCCTTTGATATCTGCATAAAAGTTGTAGTTCTCTGAGTTATCTTCCGAGAGGAAAAAGAATTGAGTGATTATCATTTTTATTTTCATAGTTACGTCGAAAATATGATCAACGCGCAGTCTGTTTTCAAAGTTTCAAAGGGAAACAGTGGTTTCTTTTGTTTTGTTGTTTTTGACATATTTCCCAATATCTGGGAAGGTTGATGCCTTCCGATGAAATTTAGTATTTTCTATTGGCTTTCTCTGGTCTTCAGAATTTCGATAATCCGATTATTATTGAATGAGTTATGATTTTTATAAAATTGTCGCGCAAGCAGTTTTTCTAATACCCGAAAGCATGTGATTCTCTAATGTTTGGCCTGTTTATCGTATCATAATGTGCTCGTATGAACATATGCTCATCATAAAAGATATAGGTCTGTTTCTTATCTTTAAATTAGATAAATTTCATGTTGATATGTACTCTATAGCTTGAGTTGTGTTCTTATGAAGGTAGACATCCATGAGATAGAGTTATGTACTTGGACAGAAATCTTACATTGATTGTTAACTGATTTTAAATCATCTTAATAACCTTATATGCTTATGTGTTCTAAATAAAATTTGTAGGTGCATGCCTTAGGCTTAATTTGAAATTTAAATCATGTCCATATGAATTTTGTGCTGATAGTTATGTCGATTTTAAAAACGCTGCCCGGGTTAAGTTTTGAAAAAGGTATGTGGTGTTTGCAGAAATGGGAATTCCTTGATTAAATGTTTATATAAGATTAGTTGGACTAAGCGATTGTCATGATTAGTTGGTCATGTGTTGAATAGTCATTTATAGGACTATTTTAATAAATGTAGGTGTTTGACGAGCCGAGCTCGCTGCCTACTCGTGTTATTGTATCTATCGCTTCGGTAACCAGGTGGGTGTTGATAAACTTACCATGTATGTTAATTTCTATAAATGCTTGGCTTGATAATCTATGTATGCATGTGAACCGGTAGTCTATGAGACCTAACTCTAGCCTTTAGAGAGCTTAGTCCGTGTGACGGTACGTCTGCGGTTGCTCCCGTCTTTTTCGTATCGACGGCTCCTGTCCTTTTCGTGGGGACGGCTTATTTCCTATCTTTTTTTCGAGATTGATAGGTTAGGTGTGATCACATGAGCGTGGTTTTGTTTAGGGAGGGTAGACTAGTCGATTCGCTTACATGCTGCGATTATGATTTTAAGTCTTTATATTGATTATACTGCATGGTATTCCCACGGTGAGCAAGTGTTCGCTCACCCCCACTATTATATCTCTTTTTCAGGCTGAGCTGGTGGTTGTGGCGAAGGACGAGCGAGGCGGGTCATATATATATGTGCTAATGAACTATTTTGCTTGCTTCCGCTTTTATCTAGTATCTATCTCTTATTAGTATGATTAATATTGTTTTTCTGGAAATTGAACCGTGTTTGGTTTTGGAATTTGAACTTGGGATTCGATGGTGTTATGACTATCAGATTATTTTTGAATATCGATTGAAGTACCTTGAATGTTATCATGAGATAAATTACGGTCGGAATAGTTGTTCCCTGTTTGTTAATTGTAATCTTAACTGTTGATATGTGTAGTGTTTGGAGTAGCACCCGTTAAATAAATTTTTAAATTGATTTTTGAAAATTTCACTCTCATTCTTGAAAAAAATAATTCGGTATTTTCCTATTAAAATAACGGGGCGTTACAGTTTTAAACTGAAAACATGAATTTTGCACGATTTAACTGAACATGGCCATGGCGAGCGCACCGTGCGCCGCCGACGGCGTTAGGCCGTCCTTCGACCGAACTCACTTTTCTCTCGGCAAATCATACATGACTGATCATAAAAAATGATTTATATTAATAAACTAACGGGATATTACAATCCTCCCTCCCCTAGGTTTTCAGATCTTGCTCTTCTTGACGATGATGACCTCCTTGGAGATGATACGGAGTAGCCGGATAACTCGATAGTTGCGAGTCCATCCACTGATCTGATGATAGCGCGCGAGACGTTACTTTTTTATCTGTGCACGCATCTAGCCAGGACCGCTCTCTGGATTTGAGGGCTGTTGCTGTCACCGCTCTCCCGAAAGGGGATGAGTCGGCCCACCTACCCTCTGCTGGGACCGGGAGCTCGGCTGAGAATATAGCTAGTCTTCATCCACACTCTATTGGCGAGCACCTGAGTGTCCGCCGGCTGGAGCCTCTCTTCCTTCCCTCCCTGAGTAGGCATGCGGTCTTAACCACACCCAGCATGACGTCTCGTGCGAGAGTTTTGCCTCTAGTGCTTTTGTTCATTATGACAGACATGAGACAGCACAGGAGATAGCCCAGGAGATGAGGCAGCCCGCTAGTGCCATTCTAGGTCAGACTTCCCAGCCAGACGATTCGCATGCCACGAGCACCTACCGAGGTCAGCACCCTTCGAGGACCATACCCGCACTGCATTTGCCACAACGGACTGTCTCTCCCGCTCTTTGATCCTTTCGCTACCTCCCTCCTCCTTTAGGTGGCCCGACTCAGCCTCGCCATAGACGGACCACGTCCGGTGGCTCTCTCGACCTTTGATATGTCTATCACATCCATAACTTGGAATGGTTGTAGCCTGGCTAATAAGGCCACTCTTGCTCACCTTCATTCTCTCATTCGTGATCACAGACTTGATTTTGTTGGCTTCATTGAGACCGATGATTCGCACCCCCTCTTTTGACTACTACTCACGTCGCTTAGGCTTCCACTCGGGCATGGGTAACAGTTCGTATAAGATCTGGTTCTTCTATTCTCGTGACTACACCTATCGGGTCCTCTGGGAGACCAATCAGGTTATTCACGTTGAGCTTTCTGCTGCCCACCTCCCCGAGCCCATATTCACACCTTGGTTTATGCCAAGTGTAATAGGATCGGGAGATATGACCTCTGGGACACCCTGCGTGAGATTGCTAAGAGTATGGAGGGATTGCCATGGATGGTTAGGGCGATTTCAACATCTTTCTGCACCCCGATGAGCGTGTGGGTGGCCATTCGGACCAATCACAGGAGATGTGGGATTTTGCTCAGGCGATGGCAGATTGTGAGTTAATTGACGCAGGATGTGATGGTGAGACCTTCATTTGGGTGAGAGATGAACTCAATGAGATTCTCGACCGTGCTTTGGTCTCTGAGGCGTGAGCGAAGGTGTTTTCGATTATTACCGTCACACACCTCACTCGATTTGGTTCTGACCATTCACCCCTCCTCATTAGGTGTCTACTTTCGAAAACCCCTTGCTGCTCTTCCTTTAGGTTCCAGAACATGTGGGTTCACCACCACTTCTTCCACGACATTGTCAGAGGTTCCTGGCTTCAACCGACTGGGCTCTTCGGGATGCGCAATCTCGAGGCGAAGCTCGGCAGACTGCGGCATAGGTTCAGACAGTGGAACTGGGATGTTTTTGGAAACCTCCATAACCGCCTTTCTGCGGCTTAGAGTGCGCAGGCGGAGGATGAGCGAGCCTATGACCTGGATCCCACTCCGAAGAATAGGACTGCGATGCGCTGCTGCCATGTCGAGTACCATCTCCGACTCCTTATGGAGGAGGATTCTGGAAGCAGAAGGCGACCGTTCGCTGGGTGGCCGAGGGTGAGCGGAACACTAGGTTCTTCAAGGGTTTCGTTAGGCAGAAGCATGCTAAGTCGTATATCCACAGTATTGAGGCTGATGGGTCATCCCTGACCCAGGAGTCTCAGATTTGGGAGTCGGTTGTTGCTCACTTCCAGACCCTCTCACCTCTGAAAGAGGGTCCATCATTGCCCCGACCGCCTCTTTCTTTCCCACCATTCCTCATTCGGTCGATCTTATTGGCCTATGTGAGCTCTCGAGTAGGGAGAAGGTTAGGGATGCTGTCTTCAGGATTGATCCCAACAGTGTTTCTGGCCCAAATGGTTTCTCCTCTCTGTTCTATCAGTCTGTTGCGATTTAGTCGAACCTAACGTCGAGGAGGCAATGTTGGATTTTTTTCTCCGGTCACCGGATGTCGGATTCCATCATGTCTACCTTTGTCGTCTTGATTCCCAAAAGACCCAACCCGAGCTCTTGGTCCGACTACAGGCCCATCATCTGTGTAACCTGACCAACAAGCTCATTTTGAATATTCTTAATGGCCGCCTTTCCCCTCTTCTCCCCTCACTCATCTCTCAGAACCAGAGTGGATTCGTCAAGGATCGGGTCATTAGTGATAACTGTTGGGTTCTGTTAGGAACGTCAAACAACATGCACAGTATTGAACTTTATC
>CACSLK010027840.1:7321555-7339236 GCA_902706635.1 Striga hermonthica
TTGATGAGATTGACCAGATTATGGCTCGTTATTTCTAGGGTTACGAGGACGGTTCTAGGAGGGGGAGATGCACCCACTAGGTGTATTGGGACTCTATCTACCGCCCTTTCTCTAAGGGTGGCCTGAACATCCGCCGCCTCAGGAATATTGTTACTGCCTTCTCCTACAAGTTGTGGTGGCGCTTCAGGGAGAGAAAGTCGCTTTGGGCTCAGTACCTTCGCGGCAAGTACTGCCTTAGACCTGCCAACCACCCTTGTTGGGTGACGGCGGTTGATCATGATAGCAGACAGTGGCGGCGGCTCACTAGGGTCGGTAGGCGCGCCCAGGATCACATATTTTGGGTTTTGGGTGAGGGCGAGGTTAGTTTCTGGGATGAGTGGTGGTTAGGTGATAGGTCATTGTCTAGGGATAAGCAGGTGACGCATTCTCCCTACCTTCTTGTCAGCGACCTTTGGACGGAAGGGTCGTGATATAGGGGGAAGCTTGTTAGAGAGTTGGGCTTCGGGGCATATTTTAGCGAGCATTTATTAGACCAGATCCAGCAAATACCCATCTCGGGGGACGGTCTGGATGGCATGAGTGTCAGAGGTATGTTGTAAAAGTTATGTTTTGCAGATTCTATCAATTCCATTTTGATCTGGCAATCATGTTTCGGTCAAAGTACATATGTTTGCAGTTTATTTATTTATGCAATACATACTCCATGTCTTATATTGAGGTAGTGTGGTTCGAAGAGTTTCGAACGGAAAGATCACCTATCAGTTCCTTATAAGACTAAACTATTCGTTCACAGTCTAGACTGGCAGTGAGACCCCACTTGGAAAAAAGACTGTAGTGTATTCTCGATTCAGTTGGTCTTTAACTGAAGGATTACGTTTATCGATGATTACTCGAGATATGGGTACATTTTCCTTCTGCACCACAAGTCTGAATGCTTTGACAAGTTCTTGGAGTATAAGGCAGTTGTGGAGAAGTAGTTAGGAAAAAGTATCAAGTCATTACGATCAGATCGTGGTGGTGAATATCTCTCGAATTAATTTAGGAGCTACTTGACGGATAATGGGATTACGTCCCAGCTGACTGCGCCTGGCACGCCTCAGCAGAATGGCGTAGCAGAACGGAGGAACAGGACTCTTATGGAAATGGTTAGGGCAATGATGAGTTATAGTAGTTTACCATATTCGTTTTGGGGATATGCCCTAGAAACAGCTGTATACATTCTGAATAGAGTACCTTCTAAATCAGTATTGTCTACACCATTGGAGTTGTGGTCTAGGCATAAGCCTAGTCTAAGTCATCTCAGGATTTGGGGTAGTCCAGCACATGTGCTGAGAACCGATACTGATAAGTTGGAACCGGGATCAGAAGTAAGGCTGTTTGTGGGATATTCTAAGGAAACGAAAGGTGGTCTATTTTATAGTCCCGAGGACCATAAAGTAATTGTTTTCACGAATGCTAGGTTCTTGGAAGAAGACTATGTCTTAGATCATAAGCCCAGTAGTAGACATGTTCTTGAGGAGTTAAAGGGAGTGAGTACTTCGATACGGAGTGCACTAGATGTTACACCACAAAGTACTGCAACACGTATCGCTGACGACGCACCTGAGCAGGTAGTACCTCGCTGTAGTGGGAGGGTTGTCCGGCAGCCCGAACGGTTCATGGGTCTGGGAGAGTCTTATGAGGCCGTCTCGGACGTTCTTGAATCCTACCCATGGACATACAATGAGGCACTCCAAGATCGGGACGCAGAGTCTTGGCAAAAGGCGATGAAATCTGAAATAGAGTCAATGGACACTAATTAGGTTTGAGATCTTGTAGAGCGACCCAGTGGCGTTCGCACCATTGGATGCAAGTGGGTCTATAAGAGAAAGAGATTAGCAGATGGGAAGGTTGAGACCTTCAAAGCTAGGCTTGTTGCGAAAGGGTACACTCAGAAAGAAGGGATCGATTATGAGGAAACCTTTTCGCCGGTAGCCATGCTCAAATCCATCAGGATTCTCTTGGCTATGGCCGCTCATATAAATTATGAGATTTGTAAAATAGATGTTAAGACCGCTTTCCTTAACAGAAATTTGGACGAGGACATCTATATGCAGCAACGAGAAGGATTCATTGCAAAGGGCCAAGAGCATCTGGTCTGCAAGCTGTAGAGGTCCATTTATGGGCTGAAGCAGGCTTCAAGGTCTTGGAACATCTGTTTTGACGAGTTTGTCCAATCGTATGGATTTACCCAATGTCCAGATGAGCACTGTGTGTACAAGAAAAGTGATGGAAACGTGGTGGTGTTTCTAGTGTTCTACGTCGATGATATTCTTCTCATTGGAAACAGTGTGAAGATGTTATAAGACGTAAAGGTATGGTTATCCAAGCAGTTTGATATGAAGGATTTGGGTGAAGTAAGACATGTTCTCGGAATCAAGGTTATTCGTGACCGAGAGAAGAGAAAGTTGTGCCTATCCCAATCCACATACATAGACATTGTCCTAAAACGTTTCAACCTGCAGGATTCCATGAAAGGGGATTTACCCTTTCGGCATGGAATACCTCTATCTAAGAGGATGTCCCCGAAGATGCCTCAAGAGATAGAGGACATGAAGGCGGTTCCTTATGCATCGGCAGTAGGAAGCCTCATGTATGCTATGTTGTGCACGCGACCTGATATTTGTTATGTCGTGGGCATGGTAGCAAGATATCAGAGTAATCCAGGACCGGAACATTGGTCTGCGGTAAAGCTTATACTCAAGTACCTACGTAGGACTAAGGAGTACATGTTGATTTAACAGGCAGATGAATTGCTTCCGTTGGGTTACACCGATTCTGACTTCTAGGCAGACTGGGACAAAAGCAAGTCAACCTCAGGGTTTGTGTTTACTTTAGGAGGAGAAGCCATAGTGTGGAAGAGTGTCAAGTAGAAATGCGTGGCGGACTCGAGCATGGAGGCTGAGTATGTAGCAGCCTCAGAGGCAGCGAAAGAAGTTGTCTGGCTCAGGAATTTTCTCCTCGACCTTGATGTGGTACCGAGTTTTCCCGCTGCAGTCACAGTGTTCTGTGATAACAGCGGAGCAGTAGCAAATTCAAAGGATCCACAGACTCATAAAGCGAGTAAACACATAGAGCGCAAGTACCACCTGATACGAGAAATTGTTGGACGAGGAGAAGTCATTGTTGCCAAGATACAATCAGAGGACAACCTAGCATATCCTTTTACGAAGAGCCTACCGACGAAAGTCTTTACGAGACATGTAGAAGGAATGGGAGACAGATGTTAGGACAACATAGTAGACTAGTCTTTGAGAATTAGATTGAAAGAAATTGTGGTTATTTTGTTTAGCCATGAGCTTATAAAGCATAAGTGGGAGATTGTTAGAGGTATGCTGTAAAAGTTATGTTTTGCAGATTCTATCAATTCCATTTTGATCTGGCAATCATGTTTCGGTCAAAGTACATATGTTTGCAGTTTATTTATTTATGCAATACATACTCCATGTCTTATATTGAGGTAGTGTGGTTCGAAGAGTTTCGAACGGAAAGACCACCTATCACTTCCTTATAAGACTAAACTATTCGTTCACAGTCTAGAATGGCAGTGAGACCCCACTTGGAAAAAGACTGTAGTGTATTCTCGATTCAGTTGGTCTTTGACTGAAGGATTACACTAGCGCTTATGTTAAGTGTTGAACAGGACCACGGAAGGATAAGGATATGAGACTCACTGACCGTTCTCGTAACCTAGACCTTCAGTGATTGATGCGTTCTCTTAAGCTATAAGATAATATAAAATAAGCATATATTTTTATTTCTTATTTATTTGATTTACCAAGTGATTCCTATTTTAATAGGATGATATACGAGGTATTTTGGTAAGTAAGAATAATTATATCATGTCCTATTATAAATTATTTACGGTCACTATGTTCCAGTGTGCTGGATTGATGACGTCCCCGAAATGAGCTCAGGAAGGAACATTATGTTAAACCCTGCAGGTAGACGATTGTCTGACATAATGGTTAAAGTCTGAGTGGTACTAATTTTGGAAATGAATAAGAAGTTGATTAAATATTTTGTCAGTAATTTAATTAATCAACGGACGTTATATCTTAAACATAGGGAGGTAAATCGATCAATCGAATTAATATTATTTAATCATGGAGGCTCGATTTTATTGGTAAAATAGTGGCTAAATGGGGAGAACAATAATATTACTCTAGTGGGATTTTTTATTATTTAATTCCATTAAATAGGAATTAATTTTATTCCATATTAATTAATTAATTAGGAGAATAAAATTCCTACTAGAATCTTCTCTTGGGATTAGGAGACTTGGGAGTCTTCTAGAAGGTGGAGATTAGTATGAAATATATTTCCTACATTATATTATTAATTAGAGTAAAATTAGGCTTCCTAAATTAGGTATTAATTCTATTCCATGATAATTACAAAAGATATTCCTACAAGGATCTTCTCTAGTGTTAGGAGACTTAGGAGTCTTCTAGAAGAAGAAGATTAGTATGAGATTTCCTTCCTATATTATATTAGTATTGGAGTAGAATTAGGATTCCTAGGCCTAATGGAATAAGCCCATATTTAGCACCTCCTTAAGGTCCCTAATGGAGCCTATAAATACACCATGACTCAATCTCTCCTACAATGTTGTCTTGACCGATTTTCTCATCTACGTACACGTGAGAAATAGCATCGTTCGGGAGTTAGGGAGATTCGATTAAACGCTCCACCAAGTTTAATCGAAGTACGTGTTTAGGTAATCCGTTAGAGAGCTTTTGGGTACAATTTATTCGAGCCTTTATACATATATATTTCTGGTCACTTTCCCCAGCCGACCGCCGCAGTCCACCGCCATCGACTGCCGCCAGAAATTGCCGCCGTCGTCGAAAGCCGTCCGCGACCAGCCGATCGCAACCGCGAGTCGCCACCCGCAATCGCTCCCAGCCAGTCGTCGTCCCAGCTCCCAGCAGCGACGCCTAGGACCATCGCACGAAGGCCTGACGTCCGTTAGTGCGATCGTCGATCGTTCCCAGGATGCAGTCGTGCACCGCATGTTCGTCCCTGCTGCTCGCAGTCGCCAATCGTGCATCCCCAGCGCGCAAGGAGTACGTGTGCAGCATCCCGCGAACGTCCAGGAGATTCGCCCCGCTCGCTCGCGTGCTGCCAGACTGATACGGAAGTGGCTAGGCAGCTCAAGAACGCCACGAGTCCCGCTTACCACGCACGTAAGAGGTTAGCACGAGAAAACGCAGAAATGCGCGCACTCGAGCGGAAATGGTCAGCGCACGGGTGGATGCGCAAAGGCGGCAGGGGCATGTGCGCGCGACACGTGCGAGACGGACGCAGCGCGCGCGCAAGGCGAAGGAGTGCGCGCGGGTGCACCGTGCGACGGTACTACGCGCGCAACGGGAAAGACCTTATGCCTCGAGGCATGCGGCAAGGCGGGGCAACACGCGCGCGAGGAAGCAGCCGGGAGCAAATGCGCGTGGGACACACCTGATGGGGGGACACGCGAGGGGCGCGATGCCGCAGTCCTCGAGGAGTGTGGACTGGCTGGAGAGCACGCGCGCGAAGGAACCATTAATCGCGAGGACGTGCGCGACACGGCTGGTGGATGCACACGCGCACGCGCACGCGAGGACATCGCGCCCTACTGCCGCAAGGATTAGGCGACGCGTATGGGCGGTTGGCGTGAGGTGGCGAGCGTGCGAGAGAGATAGAAGGAGATCCCTTGGAGTGCAAGCCAAGTTATTTAGTTTCCATCTTGCACAATGATATCTAGCTTAATTAGGATACTTAATATTTTATTGCTTATTTAGTTTCCTAGGTAAATTAGACTTAGACAAATCTTGTGTCTATATAAAGGCCCTTCCCCTATGTTATTTTTCAACATTCAAGAATTAATAGTAATCCAGAACTTTTGTTCTTCCACTTTGCTTTAGATTTTCACCAAAATTCTATTGCAATTTTATTCGTTTCAATAGGCGCGGTTGTGGCTAGAGAAACACTATCGACAATTCAAGGCGCGGTTTAGCGGCTTATCGGCAGTCGAAACACACGATCTTCATCATCGGTGCTTTCATTGAGAGGTGTATATCGTGTTTTTTTTTTCCTACCCCATTCCCTTTTCTTTTCTTCCTCTTTTTTTATATATTTTGTTCGATCCAAAAAAAAAAAAAACATTTATCATCATATTCATCTTCAATCACGAGTCCACAAAGCAAAGAGCGAAGAGAGGAAAGGAAAGTCATGGGCAACAAAGAGATGAAGGATAAAATCGATAATCTCGATGTCCAATTCCGTGGAATGAGCGAAGCCATCGATACGCTGGGCGAAGGACTCGACAATACCAAGGCAACGGTGCAAGGTCTGATGGAAACCATGAATAGGCGCTTCGATAAGATGGCACGCAACGTGCTCGCGTGCCTACCACCACCACGGCAGCAGGAGCACGCGCGACCCCATGACCGCGAACGGAACGATGGCGTGGCATGACGGGAAGAGTACGAACGTGAGGAGGATTTCGACCGACAGTCCCAAGCATCCAACTACCGCGAGTGACGTGTACCCGATAAGCCACGATCACGTTGTCCACGTTCACGGGCAGCGATCCAAACGCATGGCTCAACAGGGCGATGCAATATTTTGAGCTCAACAAAACCGATAGCCCAGATCGTGTAAGGTACGCCGCATATTATCTTGATGGTGAGACCAATGTATGGTGGCAATGGCTCACAAGGATTTACCGTAAGCGGCAGTAATTTATCACTTGGGATGATTTTGAAAGAGAGTTGCTTACACGGTTCGGTACATCCGATTACCACAATTATGATAAGGCTCTCGCACAAATACGCCAGACAGGAAATTTGCGTGAATACATTAAGGAGTTCGAACGTCTACCATGTCGCGTGCGAGATTGGCCCGAGGAAGCATTGGTGGGGACCTTCATAGGCGGACTAAAGTTTGATCTAGCCGCTGAAGTTTGACTCGAGCGGCCAGACACGATGCACGCAGCAATTGAGGTTGCCCGACGATGATAAGACCATCTAGTCGCCACACGAAGGGGACGGGCGGACGCCCGGTTTATCGATACGCGTCGCACGGGCCCGAGCCAAGCACCCGCGAACGTGAGACCGACCTTCAATGCACGACCATCGGGGCCAGTATTCAGACGATTGTCGCTTGAGGAAGTCAAGCGGAGACGTGAAAAAGGCCTCTACTTTAAGTGCGAAGAAAAGTTTACCCCAGGTCATCAATGCAAACAGGCCTTTGTAATTGAGGTGGCCAACTCCGACGATGAGGAAGCTGAAGTTGAGGAAGAACCAGAGCCAACAGGTAACTTAGAAGCATTCTATGAGGAACCAAAAATCTTGATGCACGCAATGGCTGGAATCAGAGGGCCAAGGACGATGCGACTACCAGTGTAGGTCAAGGATCGAAGGTAATCGTACTCGTAGACAATGGATCGTCGCATAATTTTATTAATGCTGACTTATCGCAAAAGCTGAAGTTGCCAACCACAAAGATCGAGCCCTTTGAAGTTCGAGTAGCCAATGATAAAAGGCTACAATGTACTGAGTCATTCTGGAAGGTGCCAATCAAGTTCAATGGAGTTACTGTGAAGGCTGACCTCTATGTCTTACCTTTGGTTGGGTCGGATGTCGTTCTGGGAGTACAGTGGCTCGAAAGGTTAGGCAAGGTGACTACCGACTATGGAACGGGAATTATGGAGTTCAATTCTGGAGGTCGACAAGTCACTCTAAGTGCTGGCAACGAAAAAGGTACCAAGGGTGTAGGACTGAAGAGCATCGAAAGAGTTTGGCGAGGTGGAGGCCAAATCTTTGCAGTAGTAGTCGAGAACACTGAGGCGCACATAAACCAGGACGATCAACAGCAAGGAGATGTGCGCGAGCTTCTCGAAGAATTTGAAGGAGTACTGGGCGAACCTAAGAGTCTACCGCCACGCCGAGAATTCGATCATCGCATACCACTGATTAATGAGCAGCACGCTATACATGTCCACCCTTATAGGTACGCTCATTTTCAGAAAACTGAGATCGAACGGCAAGTGGCCGAGATGCTAGAGTCTGGGTTAATTCAGCATAGTTCAAGTCCATTCTCATCACCAGTACTATTGGCTAAAAAGAAAGATGGCACGTGGAGGTTTTGTACTGACTACCGATCTCTAAATGCCGCGACTATCAAAGATCGATTTCCTATTCCTAGTGTCGACGACATGCTCGATGAGTTAACTGGATCACGTTACTTCTCAAAGCTCGATCTGAGAGCTGGTTATCATCAGATTCGACTCCACAGGGACGACATACCAAAGACAGCTTTTTGTACGCATCAAGGGCACTATGAGTATTTGGTGATGCCATTCGGGCTATGCAACGCCCCCTCCACTTTCCAGTTTTCTATGAATTCCATCTTCAAGGAGCACCTCCGTAAGTTTGTTCTAGTATTCTTTGATGATATCTTGATATATTCAAAGTCGTGGGCTGAACATCTTGAGCACTTGAGAGTGGTGCTCAAAATCTTGGAGGCCAACTCATTTCACATCAAGCCATCCAAGTGTTCATTCGGGCAGAAGATGGTTGAGTATCTAGGGCATTTTATATCCCACAACGGCGTGAAGGTTGATCCACGAAAGATAAAGGCGATGGTTGACTGGCCTAAGCTGACAAGTCTCACACAGTTGAGAGGATTCCTAGGGCTCACGGGTTATTACCGGAAGTTTGTGAAGGATTGTGGAACCATCGCCAAACCACTGACAGAGATGACTAAGAAAGGCGGGTTCAAATGGACTGTGGCTAGCGAGGAGGCGTTTGGGAAACTGAAAGTCGCCATGACTACAACGCCAGTGCTCGCCATGCCGAGGTTTGATGTCTTGTTCGAGGTACACACAGATGCGAGTGACATTGGGATTGGAGCTGTGCTAGTGCAAGAAGGACGACCCTTAGCCTATCTCAGCAAGGCACTAGGCACGACTCGACTAGGTCTATCTGTGTACGTGAAGGAGATGCTAGCAGTTGTCGAGACTGTAAGATGCTATCCAGACGGACTGATGTAGCTGAGATTAATGTTATCACTGGACCGGCTTGGACTATTTGGGAGGAAGTCAGGAAGGCGCAAGAGGAGGACACTTATTTCCAGAAGTTGCGCCAAGCGACCGAAGCAGGTAAGACGACTGTTGTTGATTATGAGTTGCACAATGGTCTGCTTCTACACTGAGGCTGAGTATTCATTCCCGACAGTGGACAGTTACGCGAGCAGATCATGCAGCATTTCCACGATTCTAAGATTGGAGGCCACTCGGTTATCTACCGCACATGGATGAGAATAGCCAATACTTTCTTTTGGCCAGGAAAGCAGAATACGGTCCGAGATTACATAGCACGGTGCGAAGATTGTCAACGCACTAAGGCTGACTCACGACGGCCGAGCGGACTATTACAAATACTATGGATTTCCTAGAAGGGTTACCGAGTTCTAATGGATTTAACGGTGTTATGGTCGTGGTAGACAGACTCACAAAGTATGCTCAAATCATACCCATCACTCATACTTACACTGCAAAGTCGATTGCCAGGCTGTTTGTGGAGTACGTGATGAAACTGCATGGGGCACCACGATCTATCGTCTCTGATCGAGACCGGATCTTTATGAGCAGCTTTTGGCCTGATTTCTTTATGTTGCAAGGGACCAAGTTATCTATGAGCTCAGCCTACCACCCACAGACAAACGGAACAAACTGAGGTAACCAACCGAACTCTCGAGCAGTACTTAAGGTGCTATGTCCATCAATTTCCAAAGAGGTAGGAAAACTTTTTGCCTTGGGTTGAGTATTGGTACAACACCACTTATCATGAGTCAACCAAGATGACGCCGTTTGAGGTGGTATACGGGCGTAAACCCCCGACGTTGATCAACTATTCGGAAGGAAGTACAGTCAACGACGAGGTTGGTCGAGAACTCGAGGAACGGTATATGATGTTGCGAGAATTAAAGATAAACCTCGAAGGCTCAATTAATCGCACCAAAGCCTTCGCTGATGAAAAAAGGCGTGAGGAAAACTTTGTATCGGGAGAGTATGTTTATCTAAAGCTACGACCATTCAGGCAGCACACAACAGCACAAAGGGCAGCAACTAAGCTGGGAGTTCGCTATTACGGTCCTTATCAGATTCTGAAGCGCATTGGTCAGGTAGCTTATCGTCTAGAACTGCTGGAATGTTCATAGATCCACCCGGTTATCCATGTCTCACAACTCAAGAGGAGTTTAGGAGAAGCACAGAAGTATTGTGAGGAGTTACTAGCAACCGCAGCCGATTGTAGGATCATAGTACGTCCAAAACGAGCGATTGAGTACCGCAAGGTAAGGAAAGCAGGACGCTATCGTTGGGAAGTACTAGTTGACTGGGAAGAGTTGCCATCTGAAGAAGCCACATGCGAAGATCTTGACGAGATGCATGATCAATTCCCGAATTTCATCCTTGAGGACAAGGAAGTTGAAGGGGACGGAAATGATACGGAAGTGGCTAGGCAGCTCAAGAACGTCGCGAGTCGCGCTTACCACGCACATAAGAGGTTAGCACAGGAAAACGCAGAAATGCGCACACTCGAGCATAGTGCACACAGGACGAGCGGAAATGGTCAGCGCACGGGTGGTGCGCAAAGGCGACAAGAGCATGTGCACGCGACTCGTGCGAGACGGACGCAGCGCGCGTGAAAGGCGAAGGAGTGCACGCGGGTGCAGCATGCGATGATACTATGCACGCAACGGGCAAGGCCTTATACCTCGAGGCATGCTGCAAGGAGGGGCAACACGCGCGCGAGAAAGCAGCCAGCAGCAAAGGCGCGCGGGACACACCTGACGGGGGACAAGCGAGGGGCGCGATGCCGCAGTCCTCGACGAGTGCGGACTGGTTGGAGAGCACGCGCGAGAAGGACCCGCTTACTGCGCGGACGTGCGCGACACGGCTGGTGGATGCATACGCACACGCACACGCGCATGCGCACGCGAGGACAGCGCGCCCTACTGCCGCAAGGATTAGGCGACGCGTATGGGCGGTTGGAGTGAGACGGGGGGCGTGTGTGAGAGATAGAAGGAGATCCCTTGGAGTGTAGTTATTTAGTTTCCATCTTGCAAAATGATATCTAGCTTAATTAGGATACTTAATATTTTATTGCTTATTTAGTTTCCTAGGTAGATTAGACTTAGACAAATCTTGTGCCTATATAAAGGCCCTTCCCCCACGTTATTTTTCATCATTCAAGAATTAATAGAAATCCAGAACTTTTATTCTTCCACTTTGCTTTAGATTTTCACCAAAATTCTATTGCAATTTTATTCGTTTCAATAGGCGCGGTTGTGGCTAGAGAAACACTATCGGCGATTCAAGACGCGGGTTAGCGGCTTATCGGCAGTCGAAACACACGATCTTCATCAAAGACGCCCAGTGCTAGTCCGCGCAAGCATAGGACTCCGCCAGCGCACGTCCGCGACATGCACACCTGCTCGCAGCGCCCGTCCTGCGTTCCCAGCAGTCCCGAGTGTACGCCCAGCGCCCGACGCTGCCCGCACGTTGTCCGCGCCCGACGCGCACGATCGTCCGCTGCAGCCTGACGCCGAGACCCGCGTGCCGTTCAATCGAACCTCGTTTGACGTGTCGATTAGAATCGAATAAAGGCCAAACCATCCGCCCATTAGGTTGTGGTGTTCAGACGAACTTTATCAACGGTACTCTACATCGTCTCAGAGTCGGCAAAAAAATTAAAAGGTAAACGTCCATATCCTAACTATAGATTCCGCTGCGTTAGGATTTATTTCGATAAAGTTCAATATTGTGCATGTTGTTTGATGTTCCTAACAGAACCCAACAACTGGTATCAGAGCCCAGGCTTAATGCAAACTCGTGCATAGTTTTAATTTTGGACTTTGCCTGTCTACATGAGTTATGTGCGTACGGACGCAACGACATAGTAGATTAAAAATTTCAATAAGTTTTTGCAGGTGTTTCGAATCCGACTATTGTGGCCCGTATGTATGGATTTTAATTCATGTTGAATGTATGCTGTTTGTAAAGCCTTGGACATGTCAAGGAATTTTTGGGTTGGTGAATGCTTGTAATAAATTATTCCCGCGGTGGGACACCGCATAGGTTATTGTTTTCATAGAAACTCATGTACGGCTCCTGCGTGGGTCATAGGATGAATTATGTAATTGTTGTTTATATTATTCATTATTGATCCGGCGGGCGTGGACCAACCTTGACGGGGCAAGGCGATAAACATGTACACGGATGCCATGGTGATGATCCAATGGCGACTTTCCCGGAGACAACCAATTCAGTGGGAGTCAATGCGAAAGGGGAGTTCCAATATCTAAAACGAAGGACACACTCAACAAGGACAGGACTGTGTTTTCTCAGTAACATTGGTGATTGATTAATAGCCATGATAGTTGGATTATAGTTCCTAGTTTATTATTGTTCATTAATCATGCATGTTTTCCGTGATTGCTTTTGTGCAAATACAAACATGTTAAGAAAATCCCATAAAATAAAAATTATATTAAGTGTGTAATGGGTTGAAATAAATTACATCCAAGGCCTCCATTATAGGTTTGTCAGTGAAGTGATTTAATTCGAGCCCAAAGGACGTTTTATTTCACAGTTCACAAGGACGAATCTCTTTCGGGATGGTTATAGTGAGCTATTTCAAAAGCGTACGGGTCACCCAAAGGTGGACGTATAATTTTGGTAGTAAACTTAGTACCAATTAATGGGTTACGCCTAAAGTGCAAATAATAAGTATTGCTCGACAGTATGTTAAGCTAATGGAATTTATCCCTCCTCTTGTGAATGTTGGAACTGTAGACGTCCACACTCAGTGTCCTGTAGGGATTCGGTGTTTTGAGGTGTTGGTGAATTTATTTGAATATTGTTAAATGGGATCAATATTTGATGTATAAATTCAAAACTACTTGACTGAGTAAAGACTATGTTTGCATGATCCCAGGAATTCAAAATGTCTTTCAATTCGTTGTCCGTAATTCTCAAAGAAAACAAACTTGTTGGTCCTAATTATATTGACTGGAAAAGGAACTTGGATATAGTGTTAACTGCTGAAGGGTACAAATTTGCTACTGTTGAGGCTTGTCCGGCTGTGCCTGCTGACAATGCACCAGACCAAGAGAAAGAGGAGTATGCTCGGTGGGAAAAGGCTGACGAGATGGCGAAGTGTTACATCTTGGCATCTTTGTCAAATGTACTTCGACATCAACATCAGTCTATGAACACTGCAGCGGATATGCTCCTCAATCTCAAGGAGTTATTTGTTCATCAGTCGCGGGCTGCCCGACAAGAGGCCATGAGGGTTCTGATGAACATGACCATGCGCGAGGGCACTCCCGTACGGGAACATGTTCTTGCTATGATGGCCCAGCTGAATGAGCTTGAGGTTCTTGGGACTTTTATTGATGGGGAAACCCAGGTCGATATAGTGCTCCAGTCTTTGCCAAAGAGCTTCGAGCAATTTCGGTTGAATTACAACATGAATAAGATGTTGATGACTCTTCCAGAACTTGTTGCTGAACTTCAGTCGGCAGAGGGCCTGTTTCGTCAGAAGACCCAAGTTATGGTGGCCCAGCGGGGAGAAGCTTCCACTTCTAAGGCTCCTAAGGGCAAGAAGAGGAAGAAGTCCGCAGGAAAGGGCAAGGCGGTCATGAGTGACGCGCAACCTCGACAAAAAGCGAAGAAGCCGAAAGACAAGTGCTACAATTGTCAGCAGAAAGGACACTGGAAGGCAAACTTCCCTCTTCCCAGGAAACTAGACAAAGGTACTCCTTTTGCTTTAGTCGTTGAAACATGTTTAGCGGTGTTATCTACCAGTAACTTGTGTGTAGATACAGGGGCCACTGATCATGTCTACAATTCATTGCAGGGGTTCCAGGAAACCAAGCGACTTAGGGAAGGAGAAGTTACCATCTACTTGGGCGATGCTAGTAGAGCGTCAGCAGTTGCAGTGGGAGACGTCTTTTTAGATTTTGGCTTAGATAGGTTTCTAGTTTTGAAAGATTGTCTTTATGTTCCCAGTTTTAGAAAGAATTTGATTTCAGTTTCTAAGTTGTTTATGAACGGATTTTCTGCTACGTTTGATAATAAAATTGTTATTCGTTTTGGCAAAAAGTTCATATGTTCTGGTTCATTAGTTGACAATCTATACATTCTAGAATCTAAGTCATCTCAACTGCAACAGAAACAATTACTTAATTCATCATCTAATCTGAATAAGAGAAAAAAATGAACGAAACATATCTTTGGCATCTAAGACTTGGTCATATTAACCTTAGGAGGATTCAAAGGTTGGTAGCAGACGGGCCCTTGGCGTCGTTAGAAGTTGAGGCTTTTCCAACTTGTGAGTCTTGCCTGAAAGGTAAGATGACTAAGAGGGTTTTTAGTTCAAAGGGGCATAGAGCCGAAGATGTGTTAGGGCTAGTTCATTCCGATCAGTGTGGTCCTATGAGTATTCAAGCGAGAGGTGGTTTCGAGTACTTCATTACATTTATCGATGATTACTCGAGATATGGGTACATTTTCCTTCTGCACCGCAAGTCTGAATGCTTTAAGAAGTTCTTGGAGTATAAGGCAGTTGTGGAGAAGCATGTAGGAAAAAGTAGCAAGTCATTACGGTCAGATTGTGGTGGCAAATATCTCTCGAATGAATTTAGGAGCTACTTGACGGATAATGGGATTACATCCCAGCTTACTGCGCCTGGCACACCTCAGCAGAATAGCGTAGCAGAACGGAGGAACAGGACTCTTATGGAAATGGTTAGGGCAATGATGAGTTATAGTAGTTTACCAGATTCGTTTTGTGGATACGCCCTAGAAAAAGCGGTATACATTCTGAATAGAGTACCTTCTAAATCAGTACCGTCTACACCATTGGAGTTGTGGCCTGGGCATAAGCCTAGTCTAAGGCATCTCAGGATTTGGGGTAGTCCAGCACATGTGCTGAGAACCAATACTGATAAGTTGGAACCGAGATCAGAAGTAAGGCTGTTTGTGGGATATTCTAAAGAAACGAAAGGTGGTCTATTTTATAGTCCCGAGGACCAGAAAGTAATTGTTAGCACGAATGCTAGGTTCTTGGAAGAAGACTATGTCTTAGATCATAAGCCCAGTAGTAGACATGTTCTTGAGGAGTTAAAGGGAGTGAGTACTTCGATACCGAGTGCACTAGATGTTACACCACAAAGTACTGCAACACGTATCGCTAACGACGCACCTGAGCAGGTAGTACCTCGTCGTAGTGGGAGGGTTGTTCGGCAGCCCGAACGGTTCATGGGCCTGGGAGAGTCTTCTGAGGCCGTCCTGGACGTTCTTGAATCTGACCCATAGACATACAATGAGGCACTCCAAGATCGGGACACAGAGTCTTGGCAAAAGGCGATGAAATCTGAAATAGAGTCAATGGACACTAATCAGGTCTGGGATCTTGTAGAGCCACCCAGTGGCGTTCGCGCCATTGGATGCAAGTGGGTCTATAAGAGAAAGAGAGGAACAGATGGGAAGGTTGAGACCTTCAAAGCTAGGATTGTTGCGAAAGGGTACACTCAAAAAGAAGGGATCGATTATGAGGAAACCTTTTCGCCAGTGGCCATGCTTAAATCCATCAGGATTCTCTTGGTTGTGGCCGCTCATATGGATTATGAGATTTGGCAAATGGATGTTAAGACCGCTTTCCTTAACGGGAATTTGGACGAGGACATCTATATGCAACAACTAGAAGGATTCATTGCAAAGGGCCAACAGCATCTGGTCTGCAAGCTGAAGAGGTCCATTTATGGGCTGAAGCAGGCTTCGAGGTCTTGGAACATCCGTTTTGACGAGGTTGTCCAATCATATGGATTTACCCAATGTCCGATGAGCACTGTGTGTGCAAGAAAAGTGATGGAAACGTGGTGGTGTTTCTAATGTTGTACGTGGATGATATTCTTCTCATTGGAAACAGTGTGAAGATGTTATCAGTCGTAAAGGTATGGTTATCCAAGCAGTTTGATATGAAGGATTTGGGTGAAGTAGGACATGTTCTCGGAATCAAGGTTATTCACGCCGAGAGAAGAGAAAGTTGTGCTTATCCCAATCCACATACATAGACACTGTCCTAAATCGTTTCAACATGCAGGATTCCAAGAAAGGGGATTTACCCTTTCAGCATGGAATACCTCTATCTAAGAGGATGTACCCGAAGACGCATCAAGAGATAGAGGACATGAAGGCAGTTCCATATGCATCGGCAGTAGGAAGCCTCATGTATGCTATGTTGTCCACGCGACCTGATATTTGTTATGTCGTGGGCATGGTAGCAAGATATCAGAGTAATTCAGTACCGAAACATTAGTCTGCGGTAAATCATATACTCAAGTACCTACGTAGGACTAAGGAGTACATGTTGATTTACCAGGCAGATGAATTGCTTCTGTTGGGTTACACCGATTCTAACTTCCAGGCAGTCCGGGACGAAAGCAAGTAAACCTCAGGGTTTGTGTTTACTTTAGGAGGAGGAGCCATAGTGTGGAGGAATGTCAAGCAGAAATGCGTGGCAGACTCGACCATGGAGGCTGAGTATGTAGCAGCCTCAGAGACAGCGAAAGAAGCAATCTGGCTCAGGAATTTTCTCCTCGACCTTGATGTGGTACCGAGTTTGCCCGCTGCAATCACAGTGTTCTGTGATAACAGCAGAGCAGTGCAAATTTGAAGGAGCCACGGACTCAGAATGCGAGTAAACACATAGAGCGCAAGTACCACCTGATACGAGAAATCGTTGGACGAGAAGAAGTCGTTGTTGCCAAGATACAATCAGAGGACAACCTAGCAGATCCTTTTACGAAGAGCCTACCGGCGAGTCTTGTTTAGCCATGAGCTTATAAAGCATAAGTGGGAGATTGTTAGAGGTATGCTGTAAAAGCTATGTTTTACAGATTCTATCAATACCATTTTGATCTGGAAATCATGTTTCGGTCAAAGTACATATGTTCGCAGTTTAATTATTTATGCAATACATACTTCATGTCTTATATTGAGGTAGTGTGGTTCGAAGAGTTAGGGAGATTCGATTAAATGCTCCACCAAGTTTAATCGAAGTAGGTGTTTAGGAAATCCGTTAGAAGGCTTTTGGGTACAATTTATTCGAGCCTTTATACATATATATTTCCGGTCACTTTCCCCAGCCGACCGTCGCCGTCCACCGCTGTCGGAAATCGCCGCCGCCTCTGGAAGCCATCCGCGACCAGCCGATTGCAACCGCGAGTCGCCACCCGCAGTCGCGCCCAGCCAGTCGCCGTCCCAGCTCCCAGCAGCGCCCAGGACCGTCGCACGAAGGCCCGACGTCCGTTCTTGCGATCGTCGATTGTTCCCAGGACACAGTCGTGCACCGCCCGTTCGTCCTTGCTGCTCGCAGTCACAGATCGCGCATCCCCAGCGCGCACGGAGTACGTGCGCAGCATTCCGCGAATGTCAAAGAAATTCGCCCCGCTCGCTCGCGTGCTGCCAGACGCCCAGCGCTAGTCCGCACAAGCATAGGACTCTGCCAGCGCACGTCCGCGACACGCACACCTGCTCGCAGCGCCCGTCTCGCGTTCCCAGCAGTCCCGCGCGTACGCTCGACGCG
>CACSLK010027840.1:7347231-7357950 GCA_902706635.1 Striga hermonthica
TGGAATTGATAGAAACTGCAAAACACAGCTTTTACAGCATACCTCTAACAGGTTGGACCGTTTTGTGTTTTTGTGTATCGAACGAGTATCTGATTGATACTATTCGAGATTCCCTTTTTGTATGACTAGAGGTGTGGTATACCTTAGTTTGGGGTAAATGAGGATCCGTTGCCGTGTGCGGTTATCCTTTGAGATCTTTGCTCGAGTCGGTGACTTGGCTTATCGGCTAGCTTTACCACCGGATTTGTCAGGGGTGCTTGACGTGTTTCATGTCTCGATGTTGCGTAGATATGTGCATGACCCGGACCAAGTGCTGGACTTCGGCGGACTGCGGGTCGAGTGATACCCTACCTAGGAGGAAGTACCGGTGGCCAGTTTGGACCAGGGTGTCTGTCGGCTGAAGAACCGGGCAGTGGCCTTGGGAAGGTGCTATGGAGCCGACATGGCGAGTCCGAGACGACTTGAGGGAAGGAGGCCGAGATTAGGGGGAATTTCCCTACCTTCTCGTTTTGGAAGCTTTTGTATTCTTGTAGCTTGTTACTTTTCTCTTGTTTCGAATTCTGAGGTTGGAATTCCTTTTAAGGTGGGTAGATTGTAGCGCCCCATTTGTTCTGGATTATTTTAGAATTATTATTATTATTATTATTATTTATTTTATTCGTGCTCATATCTAATTTCTATGTAATTATATGCTAATATGTGCTTCAGTGAAATTATTTCCTTTTCGAGCCGAAAAACTAAATTAATTTCCGAACCGTGCTTCGAACCGAGTCGGGCTTTTAATTGCATGCACTAAGTATCGAGCCACCATAACTATCTCGCTCCCCCGGCCCGCGCCTCGCACCCGCAGCCGCGCTCACTCTCACCGATGGCCCGCAATCGAGGAGCCCACCCGAGCCGTCGCCCTCCATCTCTTTTGCATGCATGTGTTTTATTTTCAATTTTGAATTGAATTGGTCAAACCTTATCCGCTCAATATCAGCCATTATCCCAAGTTAATGCCTTGACCAAGTTTTAAAATAGGAGGTTACACATTCATGCCATTAAATAAGGAGTAACCCCCTCCCCCCCCACTCTCCTCTCCATCACTCCATCTCTCTTCTCTCTCGATTCTCTCTCTCCCTCTTCCCTCTTTTGCTGAAATTTCAGAAGCTATCCTCTCCTTTTCTCTTCTAAATTTCTCTAGAAATAAGCCCCGAGCCCGTCTTGCAAGCTGGTCGAAGTCGACCAACTGTTTTAACAGATTCATAGCTGTTGAACAAAAGTTTTTCGAGTCGTCTTCTCCCAACCCTTCTTGCGAGCTGGTCGAAGTCGAGCAACGGTTTTAACAGCTTCATAGTTGTTGAACAAAAGTTTTTTGAGTCGTCTTCTCCTAACCCTTCTTGCGAGCTGGTCGAAGTCGAGCAACTGTTTTAACAGCTTTATAGCTATTGAACAAAAGTTTTTCAAGTCGTCTTCTCCCAACCCTTCTTGTGAGCTGGTCGAAGTCGAGCAACGGTTTTAACAGCTGCATAGCTGTTGAATAAAAGTTTTTCGAGTCGTCTTCTCCCAACCCTTCTTGCGAGCTGGTCGAAGTCGAGCAACTGTTTTAACAGCTTTATAGTTGTTGAAGAAAAGTTTTTCGAGTCGTCGTCTCCCAACCCTTCTTGCGAGCTGGTCGAAGTCGAGCAACTGTTTTAACAGCTTCATAGCTGTTGAACAAAAGTTTTTCGAGTCGTCTTCTCCCAACCCTTCGTGCGAGCTGGTCAAAGTCAAGCAACTGTTTTAACAGCTTCATAGCTGTTGAACAAAAGTTTTTCGAGTCATCTTCTCCCAACCCTTCTTACGATCTGGTCGAAGTCGAGCAACGGTTTTAACAGCTTCATAGCTGTTGAACAAAAGTGTTTCGAGTCGTCTTCTCCCAACCCGTCTTGCGAGCTGGGTGAAGTCGAGCAGCGGTTTTAACAGCTTCATAGTTGTTTTCCTTGTGTTAATATTCTGGAGTTATGTGTAGTGTGTATGAGGCTAACTGTAACACCCCGCCTAGACTTACTAAAATCAAAATAAATTTTTCGCGCTATAAATGGAAAGCACTTATTTAATTTTTGAAAACTCATATTAATTTTTCGAAAATACTTTAACTTTAATATGCGGGATGCTACTCAACTTTAATCTTAAATATTTAATCTTTAATATCTATAAACTACTAGGCATGCAATTGAGTATAATTCATTACTCTAATAAGGCGCCATGAACATCTCAGGATTTAAGCATGCATAGACTGAAATTCTGAAATACTGAAATACTATTCTGGAATCCTGAAATACTAGTCTAGAATCCTGAAATATTTAATTCTAATCTGTAATTCTGAAATACTTAAACACTAATCCGAAATCCTGAAATACTAAAATACTGATCTGAAATTCTGAAATACTGAAATAGTAATTTGAAATTCTGAACTACTGAAATACTAATCTGAATATTAGTCTGAAATTCTAAAATATTGACTAGTCTGAAATTCTAAAATATTGAAATAATAATCTAATGTTCTGAAATACAGTTCTAGAGTGCGGAAGCAAATATAGGTTCAAACATCAATGGCAAACAGACAATAAGCGAAACATAAATAAAACATAATTAATTCAAACAATTCTAAACATGACATAACACAAATATCCTGACTGATGACCACCACCACATCCGGCTCACGCTCTACGCGAGACTCCATCACCTAAAAAATAGGGTAGTGGGGAGGCGTGAGCACAAAGGAATCAACGGTGCTCTGCCAGGACCGACACCGAATACTCATCACAATTAATAACAAACTATGAAATCAACATATATATGAATAAACTAGTCTGGCTATGGAACTAACGGTAAATCAGTACTCATGTGCACACTCTGGGGGTCCCCTCCCACAGAAATCCAGGAAAGGCACTAATCACCCCATTTGGACGCTAGACTTAGGACAGGCCCTAATCACACACATCCAAGTCATAACTGAAATACTGAAATATTGACCAGGACAGGATCACTCATTCGTCTCGGTCCTTCAATTTAAACACATATAGATCTCAAACATGGTAAATTATTAAAAGCGATGAAATACACAGTACATAGTCCCCACCTAGAAAACGGCGAATGCAGATGCTGAAATATCTGAAATATATTGTGTAGCATGCGGAGGCTCGACTCTTTTCAAGCTACAAAATTATGAGTGAAATATTATAAGTACTGGGCTCAGAATAAAACTCAAATCTTAAATATCTAATTGTCTAGGTTCGCTCACTCTGCTTTAAAAATAATTTTAGGGATTTACGAGCTGATTTTGAAAATATTATTGTCTTTGAGGCATTCTAGAGTTCTCTGAAATATTTCTAAGTCTGCACTAAAATCTGACTTAATCTAATCTTACTGATATCTAAACTATATCTGGATCTTTAATCTATCTGGAATCTTAACTTTATCTGAAATCTATCTGAAATATAGATCTAAAATTCTATCTCTGAAATTCTATCTGAAATATATATCTGAAATTCTATCTGAAATATATTTTTGAAATTCTATCTCTGAAATTCTATCTGAAACAGGTTCGACTGAACTGGACCGACGGCTCACTTGGAGCCAGTCGATCATTCGCTTGACTATGTGCAGCTCAATTTGACTGTGGTTCGGGTACGACGTGGAAACTCGAGCCGACACGAACTCGACTGACACGGCTTAGCCGATGCACGGGTTTGAAACGGTGCCAAGGTCACTGACGTAGAGGCATGCTTGGACCACGACTAAGGAATACGGAGGGTAGACGGTAGATGGATGGACTCGGTGCACGGACACGCTCTCGGTGGTTTGACTCGGACTCGGTGCACGGGCACGCACTCGGCGGTTCGGCTCTAACGGTCGGACGAGAGGCGATCACGTGTGCGGGACGACGATATGCAGTACGAATTAACGATACGACGGCTAAAGATTATCCAGATGGTACTAGGGTTCAGTCATTTAAAATCGGATCCAGAAATATACCCGGTTATCAGAAGCGGATAAAACTAGGGTTCGATTCTCGAAGAATCCTAACTCATTTAAGGCAGATAATTAATGTATATATTCTATGTGATTATATGGATTTTATAAATCAACAACTGAAGCTAAAATCATATCCGGCTAATTTTCTAAAATACCGAATTCCTCGGCTAAAGTCCCGATCTTATAACTAAGTCAAACGGTATCCTAAATTTATGAAATTCGAATCGTACCATCCTCAATATACTAATAGTCAATGCTTAACATAATAAGTCAAACGGAAACTCCCAACCTAGTCAACTCACAATTGCTACGATCGGTCAACGCATTTGACCGGCTCGTTTACCTACCAAACAATCTCCAAAAATTATAAAATTTGAACCTACGCCTTAAGACATCGCAACAAAATTAAAGTATTTATTTCAACATTTTATCGAAATTATTTAACGAGTCCCGAAAAATAGCTTTAAGCCCGTATGTCCCGTTTTTACCAAAATCGCTCAAATTCACAATTTTTTTTTCTCTTATCTCGTTTATGTCATTAAGTCTAAGCCAAATTAATCGAGTTTTTGTCATTATACCTTAAAATGTTCGAAATGAGCGGTTCGAAAAATAGATTGGGCTAAGAGAAAGGGAAAGGGAGCAAATCGGTTCGACCCGGCAGCACAACCCGGATCCGATGCAACCGGGTCGGTTGTCGCGCGTTGAGCTCAGATCTGAGGAGCTGGTCACGGTTTGGAGGTGCTGGTAGGGTCAGAACCGGGCAGCTTGGTGCTAGGTGGTTCAAATCCGAGCTTGAAGGGCGCTGCTTGTACGGACGCGGGTTGTGGGCTCACGAACGGGCTCGGACCTCACGAAACAAGTGCAACAACGGCTCGAGCTCGCGTGTTGCAGGTTCCCAAAGAGTTGGACGGTGTGAAAGCAGCACCGAGGTTGAACCGAGGTGCTACATGGACGCGCGGTGGTGTAGGGCTGCGGGCTCGACGGGCCTGCGAGCTTGCTGCTTGTCGGAGCTAGAAATGGCGAAGGCAGCGTGAATGAAGTCGCTGGAGATAGTGGACTTGTCATGGCCGCGTGAGCTGAGAGGACGACGGCGTGGAGGCGAGCTGGTTGCGGGAAGGCTCTTACAGTGGTTGTGAGCTCGACGTGGACTCGGTTGGGGTTGGAACTGTGGCTGCCGGCGATTCAAAGCTAGGCGGAGCTGTGGTGACTTGCCGGAGATCGGAGTTGGTCGCGGGTTTGAGCTGGTGGGCTAGACCTGCATGGTCTCAGGCTTGGCCGTGGGGAGCTCGGGTTCGACATAAGCCTTGGACGCCGGTGGGTTTGGGCTCACCAGAAATGTGAGCTTCGCCGGAAAAATGGTCGGAATTCATGGTGGAAGAAGATGGTGTACTTTTGGTCTTGAAGATGAAAGTGGAAGAAGGTGAATAGTGTGGAATGGTGGCTAAGGTAGGTAGTGATGATATTTATAGTAGGAGATTATTGGGCTTTAGTAATTTATAAAATCGAGCCTTTAAAATCCTACAAGAGGCTAAAGAAATTAATAACTTAGGCCGATTAATTCGAATATGGACTAAAAGATTAAATGTCCGGTTAATAAAATGTGTCGAACTTGAACTAATTAAATTAATCGGTCAACTCTACTAGAATAATTAGGCTTAGAAATCGGGCCAGTAATTTAATTCGACTTAGGCTCGATTACATCGTACATCGACTAAGGAATTAAATATTCGGTCCATAAATTAAATATGACGGCTTGTAGTAATAATTTCGACTTGGGTCGAAATTGAATATTGGGCTCGGAATAATCAAATCATCTGGTTTCGGTTCGCTTAAATAAAATTTCAATTAATCCAAGGTTCAGTTTTAAAAATATAACTGTTACTTGGGCTAGGTAGATCCGACTTAATTAATTAAAATTGAATAAATTCTTTATGGCTTAGACTTTAATAATAATTATTCAATTTAATGCAAATAAATAAAATAAATGCATCAAATTAGGAAACTGACTGTTTATGGAAATAAAGTCGAGCTCCATAAATAGTAACTAATATTCTGGGCATTACAATCTATCCTCCTTAAAATATTTGCATCCTCGGAAATGCTAAAACTAAACATAAGTCCGACTCGTCTAGAACCTAGGAATCGAAAAGTACATATTACTAGTCAGAACTGAAACTCTGGTAACGAGCTTGGATCTCATCCTCTCGTTTCCAAGTGTCCTCGGCCTCGCCGCGGCGGCTCTAGCGAACTCGGGCTAGAGATACATCTCTATTCCTCCGTCGTTGGACCTTACGGTCCAAAATCGCTATCGGCTACTCCTCGTAAGTCAAGTTTTGCCAGACCTCGAGCTTTCTAAAACTCAACACATGCACTGGATCATGCACGTAATTTCTCAACATCGAATCGTGAAAGACGTTGTGCACACCCGAAAGCTCAGGTGGCAACACCAAACGATATACTACCTTGCCCACTCGACTGAGGATTTCGAATGAGCCTAGGAAACGGGGATCTCGGTCTGGCACTATAATCTCGGCTACTCTGTGGAGTCGAGTAATCCCACGGATGAAAATTATGGCAAGCTGTTCCATGGTCATCGTCATCCTCACGGGCAAGTGCGGGCCGACTTCGCAAGTCGACCCACAACTACTCGAACCGCATCGAATTGCTCCCCCGATTTGGGTAGCCCCACAACGAATTCCATGGCAACATGCTCCCACTTCCACAACGGGACTTCTAGTGGTTCCATGAATCCAGGTGGAAACTTGTACTCGGTCTTCAACTGCTGGCAAACCAAGCACTCTTCCACGAACTTAGAAATGCTAACTAAGGTATATGACAATACTCTAAACTTTAAGGCCATATACAAATGAATCTCAAGTCTAGGATTTCTAACTCTGAATTCTTTCTTCCTCCTACTAGTGATCTCGGCTATGCCATGGCAACTCCGGCTTCAAGCTCCCAGGTAAATTCGGACTAGTGACTCTTATTTCAAGACTCCATAATTTACCCGGCCTTATGGCTATTATACACCGTTAACCCAAGTTCAAGAAACTGAGGTCTCTGTCTGGATACTGTAATAGGGCGGTACCAGCATCGGCCAGTCTCGCTGGTACTCGCTCACCATGGCGACTCGCTAAAATCTCACTATGTGCCTTAGATTAAATCCAAGACAACACTTTAGAAACTATACTAGGGAACTTCAAAAGAAGCTCATCTATACTCTTAGCATCATCGCCCTAGCTATAGCGACACTCTTGGACTCAGAGAGACCGACTTCTTGTCTCTCTAACTAACGTACCTTCCGCCAAAAGTGGTCGTAGGTACTATCTCACGGGTCAACTCGAATCAACGTGAGGCTCATCTAAAGCTTCCACGTGTTCGAGTTGGAGCACATCTTCTCGAATTCGAGACTTGGGGAGAAATCGCTCAACATTCCCCGAGAATTTCGGCAGCAAAGCCTCAATTGTTAGGCTTAGCTCGTCGTCTCGGCTATATGCTGAAAATGACTGGGGTAACTAAGTTGTTGCTCATTTGCGGTTGTGACCCTCGGTGTCATCTTGTCGTTCACTTTAGTCTGAAAGTCTTTCTGTGGCTGGCCTGTACGCGACTTTTGTCGATTCAGGGTTGCCTTAAGTCTTAGCGTAGATCGCTGATCTCTTCTATATTGTCTGTCGGTCTACTATTGACCGAGAATCTCTCGCGCTATTTCTTTCTTGTACATTAGTGATCACAGTTGTGTTCGCACTAAATTGTACTATGTCATGTCAACCGACATTTGTTAACTATCTTAGTAGCAAATCACTCTTTTGAACGGATTTATCATTCAAAACGCAAGCATTTGGGCGTCCTGATCGTCCATCGATATGTAATGTTGATGAGGACAACTAGCAATTGTGGTTCGACTTGCTGTAACCCAGCTCTTAACGATGCGATACGTTGCACACGGTACGTTGCATACGGTTTATCCACTACCCGAGGCCCACGGGCGTGGAACACCTGCATGTTATACCTGCGTGCGATGTACCTGCAGTGTCAATGTCGCCTGCAGTCATAAACACATTTGTATCCACGTCTTATGCTAGTGGCTTCACGGTACTGCGGCGATGAGTTAACTCGGCGCACTACTACTGGATCTTACTTCTTCCTGATACAAATCGAGGGTCTCACTACTTATATGGGTAAAATTTTACCCAAGGGTACTTAAAATTTCAATGTTGAGGATTTTCTGTTCTTTCTTCCCCCAACGTCTAATCTAAAGCTACTGATGTCGTACACCACTAGTACTTAGAGATGACTTCATCACCTCAACTTTCTCGTGCTTTCTGATCTTGAGGCTTCGGGCTCCTCAACTTCTCATAGAGGATGTCCGAGCTTCAAGTTCAATCTTGGAACTTGTTGTCTTCCCGCATGGGTCGACAACTTCTCGACTCTCAAAGGTGAGTACTTACTCTCCTCTTTGAGTTTACATAAATTTTGGTAATTAGTGCTCATCTCCTTTCTTCACGAACCATCGGGCGCACCCTAGGGTGACGCTCTTGGTCCAACAATTCACAATTTGGATCTGTGTCTTCAGTTCTTGCAGCTTCTTGGCGTCTGGGTCTTCAGCTTTTGTAGCTTCTTGGCGTCTGGGTCTTCAGCTATTGCAGCTTCTTGGAGTCTCTCGGTTTGGCGCTCTTGACACGGGTCCTTCTCCATCATCAGGTCAATCGAATTTCATTTGTCAGTCAGGTGGTCTTCTCAGTAACATTTAAAAATACGTACGCGTGATTTCGAACAAAGGTAACTCTTCGGGCATTGTCAGTGAAGTGTTCTGTCTCTTCATGGCTTCTAGAATTTTCCTATCGGCATATCGTCCATCTGCCCACAACATCCAACTCGAGAGTTGTGGTATTCGACACAGGTATGCAAAATTTATAAGTCTTCGTCTTCTTAAACATGTTATCTCAACTTCCACTCGGCTTTCATTAAATTCTCTGCAAACTGTTTTCTGAGTATTCTCACAGTATTGGAACTTCCTTGGGTGGTGGCTCCCTTTCAAGACGAATGAGTAAGTCCTCTCGATATCAAAACATGGCTCGACGTGCGATTCCTCATTCTAGCTTCCTTAAACTGGGTCTTCTATTTTTCTGACTACTAGAGATCACCTCATATAGAAACATGTCTGCCATGGTTCAGCTTCAAGCCTCCATGGTTTCTCCCGGACTTATGGCTTTTATTTCAAGCCTCCAGGACTTACCCGGATTTATGACTCTTATACACTGAAAATCTATTACTTATAATACTAGCTGGAAGGCATCTTGCCAACTCAAGTGAGGTAACATCTAGAGTTAGAACTCAACTCAAAGTTTACATAGTTCAAACAATGGAAAGTTCACTGCTTTACCTTTGTGTTGCAATCCATCGACTTATTAATCTAACTTTCACAAGTGTCAAATTGTAGCAATAACTCGATTTTTGCGGTCTTTATATTATGGAATGCAATGAGAATTTCAATCTCAACTTTGAATTTTGACGAAGATTTCGAAATATGAAGAAATTCCCGCAACAAAAGTATTGCGAGTTCACGGAATGAAGATACTTAAACTACATGCATCTTCCTGAGTCTTCTGGACTTCTGCTTCTACTGGTGATGAGTGTAGGCGCTGGCACTTCCTCCTCCTTGTTGATTCTGGGTTAGCTATTGCTTGTTGGGTTTTTGCCATTTCTTGCAAAATTCATTGAAATGTAGACTTTACTCCATCTTAACTCTAAAGTTCAAAATTGGTCTTATAGCTCTAATATATCGCCACGGTTATCCTCAATACGTAGTAAAAGGTACTTGCCCCTAACGTAATCGAGACTTTTTCTAAAGTTATATTCCGCTCTGCCCTCAAAAAGTCGGTGATAGAGCGTACAAATAATTGACTCTGCTGAAATTCTGACTAAAGCAGTATAGCGGATTAATAAATAGCTACACTATACTTTAATAATTTATCAAATTCTGAAAAAACACCTAGCTTGGCTAGAGTTCTGGTTACACTAAAATCTTCTAAGTTCTGACTAGAGTTCTGACTAGAATTTCAAATCTTAATCGAAGGATAGATCGTACGCCCCTAAAATAATCTGCTAGAATTGAATATGCATTCGCAAATAATAAAAGCTCTACAGGTGATGTACCACGGAGACGGCGTGGCGTGAGCGTGGTTTGGTCATATCTCACTGAAATTTCAGTATACAGAACCACTAAGTAACTCTGATACCAACTGTAACACCCCGCCTAGACTTACTAAAATCAGAGTAAATTTTTCGCGCTATAAATGGAAAGCACTTATTTAATTTTCGAAAACTCATATTAATTTTTCGAAAGTACTTTAACTTTAATATGCGGAATGCTACTTAACTTTAATCTTAAATCTTTAATCTTTCTACTAAGCATGCAACCGAGTATAATTCATTACTCTAATAAGGCACCATGAACATCTCAGGATTTAAGCATGCATAGACTGAAATTCTGAAATACTGAAATACTAGTCTGGAATCCTGAAATATTTAATTCTAATCTGAAATTTTGAAATACTTAAACACTAGTCTGAAATCCTGGAATACTAAAATACTAATCTGAAATTCTGAAATACTGAAATAGTAATTTGAAATTCTGAACTACTGAAATACTAATCTGAATATTAGTCTGAAATTCTAAAATATTGACTAGTTTGAAATTCTAAAATACTGAAATAA
>CACSLK010027840.1:7372725-7398166 GCA_902706635.1 Striga hermonthica
AAAAAAAAAAAAAATAATAATAATAATAATAATAATATCAACTTGGCAAATAATAATAATAATAAAGATAATAAATAATAATCTCAAATAATCCATATATATATACATAAATTTGTATATTCGAACGACGCGCTACATTGGGATTTGTGTCGACAAAAGCGTTCCTCGAATAAGTGATCCTCGTAAGCTTTCTGTTATTCTGGTTTATATCTCGACTTGACACCACTCGTCTGTACGTTTATCTACTTCCCTTTGGTGTGCATGCATGATTATCCTTATTAATTATTCCTTTTTATGTCGACAGTGAAAGCCTTAGCTCTCTTTGAGAAGAAGAAGGGCTAGGCGGCCGACAAGTCCGCTGCTCATCCTGCCCCTCCGAAGAGACCCGAAGGCGGCTCGGGTTCTGGCTCCAAGGCTGCGGCAGTCGAGACAACTGCCGCCAAAAAGTCGAAGGAGGTGCTTCCCTCGACTACTAAGCCGGGTCAACCATCGGGCTCCCACTCCCGAAAAACGGCCCAGGACCAAAGAGACATGACCCTGGTGCCTAGCTCCCAGAAACGTCAAAAGAGAAAGGAGCCGGCTGTCGAGAAGGATGCGTGGTAGTCGTCCCTCGTGAAGGTGCAGCCGGTGACCTTGGAGCAGCCTTCCCGACTGTACGACAATCCCGACCCCATTCAAATTCTTCAATACCTCCATTCGACTCAGACGACATGGCTCGGACTGATGGTAACCCCTATCATCGGGCCCGCTATGCCGCTCGACTTATCCCTCGGGTATGTTTTATATTCCTATGTTCTTTCTGTCCAAACTCTAGACTCTCATATCATTTCATTTCATTCATCATCATTTTTTTTAGCTTCTCGCATGCATCCTCCCATCAATAATCGAGGAAGCAACCTCTCCCCACGCCAACGTCAAGGTTCTGGAGGAGAGATACGAGGCTAAGTGCAAAGAGCTCAAGGCGAAAGAGGAAGAGCTCGAGACTGCCAATGCCGTCATTGCTAAGCTTCAATCTGACAAGGAGACGGCTGCCCGGAAAGTCGGGAAGTTGAGGGCCGACTTGGCCAAGGCCAACGACGAGGTCTTGGATGAGAGGGAGAATGGGCTTCGAGAAGGCCGCAGAACCTTCTTGAAATCTCCTACAGGTGTTGTCTTTCTTGATCACTACCGTAAGGCTGTGGTCGAGGCGTTCTGTGACTCGCCCGACTTCCTCGACAAGCTAGTTCCCGCGGTTGTCCAATACTTCGACTTTGCTTGCGACACGTGGGAGCAAGCTATGGCCAAACCCGACTTTCCTAGGAAAATCGACTGGGCGGCTGTGAAGAAGACTCTCCCCGACCCCGACGGCTTCCAGGGCGACACGAACCTCCCTCTCGGCCACGAATGGTGGACTGGCCACCAGGCCAAGGCCATTCACACGGCCGAGCTTTCTTCTCAGCTCGAGGTCCCCCCATCCCCTTTAGTCGGTCCGAACAAACTAGTCGAGCCGAGTGGGGCTAATTATGAAGAGGAGCCAGTCGACAAGGAGATAGAGATCGATCAGCCGGGCACGGAGTTGATCGAGGAGGGGGGAGGTGCTGGGACCGAGACGGTCGGTGATGAGGGTAGAGATGCTGCTGAAAAGTCAACCGCTGATTCCTAGAAAATTTGAAAATTTGATTGTGATAGTTGTTTCCTTACGACTTTGTCGTCGTTTTGTTTTTGTTGCTGGTCTCGACCTGTGTTGGTCATCTCTTGTAAAGGTCGAGACAGCTTGATATGTAATTGACTTTGAGTGCAATATCTATCTATCTCTTTTGATTCTCGTGATTGTTTACGCTTTGCATTCCTTATTTCTTCCATCTGTTTTTAGTCGTCATGCGTATATTCACGTCGATGTTTCTCTTGATTGCTCTGAGTTTCTTCGAGTGTATTGTCTCGTCCTGTCATATCGTATGTCTTCTTCCAACCCTTCTTGCGAGCTGGTCGAAGTCGAGCAACGGTTTTGACAGCTTCACAGCTGTTGAACAAAAGTTTTTCGAGTCGTCTTCTCCCAACCCTTCTTGTGAGCTGGTCGAAGTCGAGCAACAGTTTCGACAGCTTCATAGCTGTTGAACAAAAGTTTTTCGAGTCGTCTTCTCCCAACCCTTCTTGCGAGCTGGTCGAAGTCGAGCAATAGGAGTAACAACTTCATAGTTGTTTTCCTTGCGTTAATATTCTTGAGCTATGTGTAGTGTGTATGAGGTTAACTATAGCTCTTTGGTTGTTTGAGTCGACTTTATAATTTACCGGCTTTATTGCCTACTCGAGTCTCTGCTTGAGAATCACATCTTCGTAGTTGTATCTGTCGACTTTGCAGTCGTGTGCTTCATAGCCTATTCGAGATTCCACTCGAGAAATATAACTTTGTAGCTGTATTTGTCGACTTCATAGTCGTATCGGTCGACTTCGTAGTCGTGGGCTTCATAGCCTATTCGAGATTCCACTCGAGAATTACAACTTCGTAGTTGTATCTGTCGACTTCGTAGTCGTGGGCTTCATAGCCTATTCGAGGTTCCACTCGAGAATTACAACTTCGTAGTTGTATCAGTCGACTTCGTAGTCGTGGGCTTCATAGCCTATTCGAGATTCCACTCGAGAACTACAACTTCGTAGTTGGTAGAGTTAGTCGGCTATATAGCCATTTTGAAAAATTCGATTTTTTTCGGCAATCATAAAGAGATCGATGTGTAAGCGTAAAGAAGCATAATAAGAGTGTAAACTTGAAATTGATTTCATTACTGAATTTGATTCAAACGTTTTTCAGTACAAAAGAGTTCAAAACATTATCTTAAACGTAAAAGCGCTTGAGATGGATCACATGCCAGGATCGCGGCAGCTGTCGACCTTCTCTATCTTCGATTTCGTATGCCCCTCTCTCGAGAAATTTTGTGACCGTGAAAGGTCCCTCCCAATTAGCTTCGAGGACAAGGTCTCAAACTTGGAAACGTCGGGTTCGAACTTTCTCATCGAAGGTTGCGCGATTCTTTTGCTTGTACTCGACAGACCGCACTCAAGCTTCCTCTCGCCCTTCTTCGATTAAGTCGAGGGCTTCCTCAACCATTTTCTCATTTTTATTTTCTTTATAGAATGTTGACCTGTGAGAATGTAAGCCAACTTCAATGGGCAAGAGCGCGTCCATTCCATAGACCATGTGGAACGGGGATTGGCCAGTTGAACTTCTTGGAGTCGTCCGATAGGCCCAAAGGACTGTTGTTAGCTCATCGACCCAAGCTCCTAACGCTTTTTCCAATCTCTTCTTCAATCCTTGGAGAGTAGTTCGGTTTTTCACTTGGACTTGGCCATTAGCTTGAGGATGCGCCAATGAGGTAAATCATTACTTAATACCCATGTCGAGACACCACTCTTGGATTCGCCTGCCTTGAAATTGAGTTCCATTATCTGAGATTAATATCTTTAGGACTCCGAATCGACAACAGATGTTGTTGAATAAGAACTGTATCAATTTTTCTTCGGTGGTCTTTGCCAAGGGTTCTGCCTCGACCCACTTGCTGAAGTAGTCGCCTGCGACTACAAGGAATTTTCTTTGCTCCGTTCCCATTGGCAATGGACCCACTAAGTCGATTCCCCATTGAGCGAAAGGGATCGGGCAGTTGATCGTCGTCATGGTTTCAGTCGGGATATGGGGAATTAGACAATGACGCTGGCATCTCTCGCATCCTCATACTAACTGTTCGGCCATCTTCCGAATTCTTGGCCAGTAATAGCCTGCTCGCAGAGCTTTGCCAGCTAAGGCCCGAGACTGCATGCGCCCCGCAACATCCTTCATGAATTTCTTTTAGGACATGACTTCCTTCCTCTTCGGAGACGCATCGCAGGTGAGGCCCGATCATCGACTTCTTATACAAGACCCCATCGACTTCAAAGTACTTGGTTAGATATCGGGCAGCTTTTTCCGCTTCTTGCTTATCTCCTGCAGGTATACGCCCCAGCAAAAGCTCGTGAATCGACTTCCTCCAGTTGTCTTTCTCATCGACTTCCATCATTTCGCCAAGGACATTTCCTTCTAGGTGTATCGTGGTAATGTGGCCCCCCATCCTTCCTTCATTGGAACTTGCGATCCTCGCGAGCCAGTCGGCTTGCTTGTTCTCTTCTCGTGGGACTTGTGTCAACTCAAATCTTTTTAGGCTTTGTATGAGGCTTTGAATTTTCTCAACATATTTCAAAATTCTGTCCTCCTTTATCTCGCAATTTCCTAACACCTGGCCCACGACAAGTTGTGAGTCAGAATGTGCCGTGATTTCTGTCGCTCCACCACCGATTGAGAGTTGAATCCCTTTGATCAGCGCCTCATACTCTGCTTCATTGTTCGAGGCCTTAAACCCCATTATGATGGAGAAGTCGAGTTCCTCGCCTTTGGGGGACACGAGGACAACTCCTGGGCCTGATCCTTTAGCCGCCGAGGATCCATCGACATGCATGATCCATTTCTTTTCTTCTCCCTTGGTACCTTCTTGGATAAAATCTGCCAAGGCTTGAGCCTTTATGGCTCATCTGGGCTCATACCTGATGGAATATTCACTCAGCTCGATTGCCCATTTTACGAGCTGACCTGAGATTGTAGGTCGACCCAAGGTTTCTTCAAGCTGAAAGTTCGTCCGTACCACTATCGCATGATTTAGAAAATATGGCCTTAACTTTCTAGCCATTATCACCAACGTTAGAATGGCTTTCTCGACCTCAGAATATCTTATCTCGGCTCCTTGGAGTACTCAGTTTGTATAGTATATCGGCTGCTGGAAGCCTCCTTCTTCTCGCAATAAAACCGAACTCATCGAAACCATCCCTACCGAGATGTATAACACCAATTCGTCTCCAGGCTCGGGTTTTGCTAACAAAGGCAACTCGCTCAAGAACTCTTTCAATTTTTCAAACACCACCTGAGCTTCTTCACTCCATATGAAGGTTGATTTCTTCTTAAGTAGCTTGAAGAATGGGAAACTTTTCTCCGCGGCCCGAGCAATAAACCTGCTTAAACCCGCAATTCGACCAATCAGGACTTGCACCTCCTTAATATTCCTTGGTAGGGCCATGTCGAGTATGGCCTTCACCTTATCTTTATTTACTTCAATCCCTCTCTCTGTGATGACATACCCTAGGAATCATCCCGCCTTCACTCGAAGGCACACTTGCTCGGATTCAACTTCATTTCGAATGCCCTAAGGGTTTCAAACGTCTCTCTCAAGTCGTCCGAATGTGAAATCGAGGATTTGCTCTTTACCAAGATGTCGTCGACGTACACCTCCATATTTCGTCCAATCTGGGCTTTGAACATTCGGTCCATCAACCTCTGCTAAGTTGCTCCTGCGTCTTTTATTCCAAAGGGCATGACGACATAGCAGTATGTCCCCTTACTCGTTACGAAGCTCACTTTGGTTTGGTCCTCCGGGGCCAAGAGAATTTGATGATACCCTTGAGATGCGTCCATCATACTTAGCAATTCGCAACCAGCTGTGGAGTTGACTAGCTGATCGATTCTTGGTAAGGGATAATGATCTTTGGGACATGCCAAATTCAAATTGCGAAAGTCGATGCACATGCGCCATTTGTTTAGTGCCTTTCTTACCATCACTGTATTTGATATCCATTCAGGGAATTGGATTTCCTTTATGTTCTTTGCTTTTAGTAGCTTGTCTACCTCGACTTCGATTGCCTTGTTGCCCATGATGCCCAAGTCGCTGCTTTACGGGTTTTCTGAGGGGGTCGACATTGAGTTTGTGCTCCATGACTTCTGGGTCGATTCCCGTCAACTCCTCATGGGAAAAGGCAAATATGTCCCTGAATTCCTTCAACAACTCTACCAACTGTCTGTGCAATTCGTCCTCCAACTCTCTCCCAACTTTGGTGGTTTGGTCCTCCCTCTCTCCGATTTGGATCTCCATCAATTCTCCATGTGGCTCGAGGTCACTCCCTCTTGGCCTTTTCTCATTCGACATCGGATTTTTCCCTTCCTTGATCTCTGCTCGCTGGTTGGTTTTTACGGCTATCTGATAGCAGGTTCTCGACAGTTTCTGATCCCCTCGAGCCTCTCCGACTCGATCTCCTACGGGAAACTTCAATTTCATATGATAAATTGATACCACCGCTTGGAACGCGTTCAATGTTGGCCTCCCAAGAATCACATTGTAGGTTGACTCGACATCTACTACTACAAATTTCACCATTTTTACTTTCCGTAAGTCCCCTTCTCCCAGGACGACTACGAGCATGGTTTTTCCTAGGGGTGCGACTTCTGAGCCGTTGAACCCAAAGAGCGATGTGTGTAGGGTGTTAGTTCGAGGTCAAGCTCCATCCTCTTGAGGCAATCATAGAAAATCACGTTCACAAAACTCCCGGTGTCGACAAACACCCTTTGTACCTCGTAACCCGACACTTGGGCAGTGATCATTAGAGCATCATTATGTGGCCTCTCGACTTCGCCTATATCTGCTGGCCCAAAGTTCATCACCGGGCCGTTCTCGTCGACTTGCTGCACCTCGGCTTTCCCGTGGCGCCCTCGAGCATACGCCTTTCTGGCATGATTTGAATCTCCGTCAGTCCGTCTTCCGAATATCATATGAATTACCCCTCTCTTTTGGGGGAGTTCCTCCTTCTCGGGTGTTCTCGCCCTCTTGCGAGGGCTCCTGCTTCTTTCTCTTTGCCGACTGGTCATCTCTCGATCCTTATAAATGAACTCCTTAAGATGGTCTGCTTTAATCAGCCTTTCAATTTCGTCCTTGAGGTGTCTGCAATCGTCAATGTTGTGCCCGTAGTCTTTGTGGAATCGACAATATAGGTTGCTTTTGGACTTTGTTGGTCCATCCTTTCTCGTCTGAGGCTATCTGACGACATTGTCATGGATCTTCTTCTCCATCACTTCTAATATTCTCGCTTGCGGAGCCGACAAGGGGGTGTATTGAGTCGGCCTCACCCTCTTGACCGTCCCTCCCTCTCTGCTCTCAGGGATCCCTTCCTTTCTACCGCCGAGTTTGGTTTTTTATCTTTCTTCTCGTCTCGGGGTTCAATTTTTTCCTTTGCTACTTGTATTTGGCACACCTTCCCAAGACTTCATCAAAAGTCCTCCCTGGTCGCTTCGCCAGGGAGTTTCTGCACAACCCTGGGAGTAATCCTCTAGTGAGTCCACCCGACTTAATCTCCTCCCGCGTGTACCTCGCCACATAATCTCGCAATGATTCTCCTTCCTTCTGCTGCATACCTATCAAGGTAAGGTAAGATTTTTCTTAGACCTTCACACTTGCGAACTGGTTCAGAAAAGTTGAGCTAAATCCGTCAAAGTTCATGACGGCTCCCGAGGGCAGTTGGTGGAACCAATCTTGCGCGGGTCCTCACAGAGTCGTCAAGAACGCTCGACATTGAACAAGATCATTGTAACAATGCAACACCGCCATGTTCTCAAAACTTCTTAGGTGTCAAGAGGGATCAGTCGACCCATCTTACCAGGTATTAAGCTCTCTAAACCCCTGGGGTAAGTCGGCATCTAGAATGTGTTGTGAGAAGGGGTGTCCTCTTGAGCTCCCCATTTTCCTCCCCTCGACTCGAGCCTTCAAGTCTCGCACCTGAGACATCAGTAGTTCTAGAGTATCGTCTCTCGCTTGTGGGTCAATGGTTCTGACAGAGGATTCTTTTTCGTCCACTCTCCTGCTCTGCCTTTCATGGGATTGTGCTTGCTGTTCACGCTCAGGGGGTAGTTGCTCGATCTGAGGTTGCTCGACCCTAGGCTGTTCGACCCTGGGTTGCTCGACTTGCGTCTGCTTAAGTTGGGCCGCCACTGCCTCAGCAATCATTTTTTGCATCTCGCCTCTCGTCATGGTCAATGTATGTTCCTCGACTCGGGGTGGTGGCATCGCTCCCTGCTCAAGTGCCCCAGGCTGCCTCCCCAAACTCAGAGATATCTCGGTCGATTCCTGCCCGTCGACTCCTCCACTCGTGCCCTTCACGTGGCTGGGCCCCCCTTGTATGAGCAATGGGATTTTGACCCTAGGTGTGGTAATAGGCGTCTCCTCTTCCACACACACTCCTGACGGCGCGTGTGCTCCGAACGGTGAGAAACCAAACACTTAAAGTTGTGGCCTAGGGTTGGGGATCGACATGGCCGCTTGTCCGTCCACGTTCCCCTGAAATCCTCGCTCAAATTCCTCTGCAGTCCTTCCTTCTCAGCCATCAGAGACAGATCGGAGCTAGGTGCAAAGCTCTTAATTCCTTCAAGAACTCCCCACAGACGACGCCAAAATGATGGGTCTGCTCTCTGATCTAGAGAGAACCGGTGTAAACGAGCCCAGATCTGCCTAAATCGCCTTCGAACCGTTGCTGGACCGCGAGAATACCTACAAAAACTCAACGCTGGAGGTGTTTCGGCGTAGAGTCTCCGGCGCTCAAGTCAGTACGTGAGAGAGATGAAGAGAGGATGCTCTGAGAGAGCAGCAGCTATAGAGGAGAGTATGTAATGAATGGGAGTTAGGGTTTGGGAGTTACCTCAGCTCCTTTATATAAGCGCAGAACATTTACCTGAAGTCCCCAAAATGCCCTGGCCGACTTATGTGAAATGTCCAAAATACCCTGTCGGTTCACATTCCGTCCACCTCATAGTCAGCATCTAGATTCTTTCTTATTCTTGGCAGCTCTATTATGATATGTTGAAGTATATAGGAGTCGTCGGAGGTCTCAGGGCCTCGAGGCGTCATGAGTCGACTCTGGGTATTGTCGAGTCGACTCAGGTCATTCTTGAACATCTGTAGATCATGTTGTGCCTATCCGTCTTTCTGAAGGAAGTCGAATTTTGGAGGTCGACTTCTGGAGGTCGACTGAGAGAAGCACCTGGAAACTGTTAAGCTGTAGACAGTTCTCAGGAAATTCATAGGAAGAGTCGACTGTGCGGAAGCCGACTCAATGATGTCGATTGACATGCCTATCGTTCGATTGGGTATTTAGGTTTGTACCGCTATGCCACAGTATGGTTGTATCATCTACTCCCCTAAAAAATTACTCGATGATGTCGATTAACATGCCTATCGTTCGATTGGGTATTTAGGTCTGAACCGCTATGCCACAGTATGGCTATATCAATTGGTTACCCAGAGAAGTCCAAATGGTATATGTTTTACTGTCCTAATCATAGTTCTAGAATCGTTGAAACGAGCAATGCTAGATTTACTGAAAATGGTGAAGTTAGTGGGAGTACTAATGAGACTGTGGAAATTAATGAAATAAAGGTTGATGTTCTATTACCCATTAATGTTCCAATATCCACAGTTGTTCCAACTATTGTTCAGCAACGACAAAATAATGGTGGACAAAATGTGGATAATGTAGTACCCCATGAAGAGACTAACTTGCCACCAACTAATATAAATGAACCACGTGGAATAGCATTAAGTAAACCTACGAGGGTGAGAAGATCTGCTATTTCGGATGACTATGTGGTTTATTTGCAAGACTTGGGTTATGTTACTAGCATTGATGAAGATACTGTTTCGTTTTCGCAAGCCATTAACAGTGACGAGTCTCATAAATGGATTGATGCTATTAAAGAAGAGTTAAACTCTATGGCTAAAAATAATGTTTGGGATCTAGTAGAATTGCCAGAAAGTTCAAAACGAGTTGGGTATAAGTTGGTCTTTAAGACCAAACCCTACTCGAGTGGCAATATCGAACGACATAAAGCTAGACTTGTTGCCAGGGGTTATACTCAGAAAGATGACATTGATTATAAAGGGATTTTTTCATTATGGCTTTAGTAGCTCAGTATGATTTAGAGTTACATCAAATGGATGTGAAAACGGCCTTTCTTAATGGAGACTTAGATGAGGAAGTTTATATGATCAACCTAATGGTTTATCCATAGAATGAAAGAGTCATATGGTGTGTAAACTTAAGAAGTCAATATATGAACTTAAACGAGCTTCCAGACAGTGGTATCTTAAGTTTAACTATACCATTGCGTCTTTTGGTTTTCAAGAAAACACTGTTGATTTGGTGTATTTACCAGAAGATCAGTAGGAGTAAGTTTATATTTTTGGTTCCATGTATTAGTGATATCCTTTAAGGGACGAAGCATCATATGCTCACATTTAGGAAGTGTGATCGCCTTGAGGTGATTGGATATTTAGATTCATAATTATGTTGGGTGTATTGATAGTCGCAAGTAAACGTTTGACTATGTGATTCTCCTTGTCAAAGGAGCAATTTCATGGAAAATTGTCAAACAGTCTGTCATAGTTGCATCTATTACGGAGGTTGAATTTGTAGCTTACTATGAGACTACAAATCACGCATTATGGTTGCGGAACTTTATTTGGGGCTTGGGGTTGTCGACTGTTGTAGCACAAATTGTTTTTAAATTACCGAGTACCGAATCAAATGATTCGTTCCCCGGATCGATCTCTCGAGGAAGGCTGTTCGGAATTTAGCTTTGATATTGATAGCACACAAAAGAAAAAGAAATCCTAAACACTCTAATCCAATAGGAGGAATGAGCAATTACCAACTAATAAATAATGAAAGCAATAATTTACCTAAGAATAAAAATGAAACGAAGATGGAGAAGCTAGGGAGTAGGGGATAATTAATTCAAGTTCTTAGCACAATGGGGCAATTGATCATTCGGTTCGGAATTGGCACTCTCGCCAAAACATCTAGCGGTTCGCTCCCAATAACTCTTCGTAACAAGGGATTGAACATAGACGAGCAAGTTCGAGCACACAACACAAGTCAATTATCCAATCCCAATAACTTTTCGTAACAAGGGATAAGACACCGACAAGCATGTATTTCAATCCAAACCCATAGATGATTCAGTTACGAAATTATCTATCTCATGTAAGCCCAGGTCTACGACTTCTCCCCTTTCAGTTCAAAAAGTCGCTAATTTAACTAAAAGGTGTTTAATCAACTAGTCATATAGAATCAACAGAACCAAACTCAACAATTCAATATCTAATTGTTTCCAATCACAAGATCGAAGTGTCACCCTTCGATTATATCGAGCTATCAAGCACAATTTCATCAATTCTAAATTAAATCAACTCACACAAGTATGAACGATTCAAGCCCGAGAGATACAATTCAAACAAGAATATTCATCCCATATCCCTAGCAATTGGAATTAGCTAAGCAATATGAATTCAACACAATTCATCATCTCTCTCAATTCAATCATTCACATGAATTAAAAATAAAGAGAAGACTTACAATTAATCGCAATTCCAATGTTGAATCCAATAATACAAAGCTTAATCCAATGAATAGAAGAAGAAAATTGGAGAAGAAAGATTAAAGGAAGAGGAAAAACGATGGAGAAGAAGAAGAAGAAGGAAGATGAAAGAGAAGAAGAGAGTTCGTGCTTTCTCGGGACCTAGGGTTTGCACCCTGGTCGAGAGTTGTCTTTTCTCTAGAGCAATCTCCCTAAATACAAAGTTTGGTCCCCTCCCATTATGCCCTCAATTCGAAGTCAAAGTTATTCCAATTCAAAATCCACGAAAATTGCGACCGTTACAAATCAGGGCATAACGCCGCTAAGGGTGGAGATGCTCGAGCCTCTGCCCATCGCTTTGTTGTGTAGCGCCGTTACCTGGGTTGGCCATAGCGGCGTTATGGCCATAGCGGTGCTATCCTGGGCAGCTCTGCATGAATTCGCGGTTTGGGCTCGTTCGGGCTCGTCCGGTATCGGAATTCGATTTCGCTTTTTTCTGTGCGTTCCCAGCGAGCTCCTCTATTTACTTACTCTTGTCTGAATAATTTTTGCATAAAATTCGGTCCTCTTGAGGCTTCCAACCTACACACCAAAAGCAAAGGAAAACCAGAAAAACATACGGAAAACACAAGAAAAACCGAAAAAGATCAAATCACGCAATAAACTACGAAAATGAATAAAACCCAACGAAAAGACTCAATATGGGGGGAAAAGAAAACAAAAAGACAACAAAAATGCAACAAAAATGGGACAAACAACTCCCCCACACTGAATCCTTTGTTCGTCCCGAACAAAAACAAAACAAAACAAGACACGAGCATGGATACGGTTTCAAATAAGAAGAGCTTCAAAATGCCCAACTCAATCGAGTCGAATTCCAACAAACATACGACCATATGCCTCAATTATCGACTTGGCCACGAAATGACAAACTCTCAAAACATAGATTATCATGTATGCATCACTCATTTTCTTGCATGAATAAGTGATAGGAACGCTCAAAATTGGTCAATATTCAAGTTTCAACATATGCTTGCCAATCGTTTAAATTACTCGAAAACAATCAAAGCTCAAAAACTTGCGAATCAAGAGGACTTCACGGGTTGTAATGTGGGCTAAGGTAAAGGTACGAATATATATGGATATGAAGCTCAAATAATCAATCCAAGTTTTTCGAGTAATCGACTACTCGAATGTCAACTACTCATCCAAACCAACAAGCTAGCACACATACACAATCACCATCCTCGAGTAAATAGATTACTCGAGTTCTCCGCTACCGATCTGGAATAACAATATAGCACATTCACCATCCAACCAAAACAATTCCACAAACAACACCTAACTGCTCTCATCGAACTACAACATCACTTGACCCATTTGTTTTTTCTTTTGTTCTTTTTTTTTTCTTCATTTTTTCTATTTAGAGAGTAACTTTTTTCGAACAAGATCGAATCAAAAGGACAACATTCTGTAGGTGTGAACATTGGAGGTCATCCAAGTGTCCTACAGTAGTTTCCCATGCTCATTACCCGTCAACATGAGTCGACTAGTAAGAGGAGCAGAATCCATTCGATTCGTCCTATGAGCTCTCATGTTTTTTTTTAATAGGTCAAGCAATAGAATCCACTCCAATTCACCTCATTCTTCAACAACACCATTTTCACCAATCATCACCGAATCAGTCAACAAAATACATTTCATGCAGGGTGACAAGAAAAAGGTTCAAAACTCAAATGGGCTACTAGAGAAAATAACGTTTAGGATCAAAGAACAAGGCTAAAGAGAGCTAATCAAACAAAATGCCTCAATCATATTCGCAATTTCAAACTCTAATTGATTCATTTCAAACTAACTCAAGGCAAGTTCTAATCATGCAAGAATATGACCAATATCTCACAAGAAGAAAAAGTAAGGCTCAAAACCTCACAAGGCAGATAGATGTCATTCAAAGCAATCAAGCAAATACCGAGGCAATGATCACACGTACGTTATCACAACTTTCCCATTTCATCAAACATTCATCATCAGATCATATAATTCACCAATACCATGCCCATGGACACAGAAAACCTAAAACTAGACCGGTCCACCATATAAACATGCAAAATCCAAATAGATTCCCCCACACTTAGAATGAGGCAATGACCTCATTGCTTAAACCCAAACCAGGAAGTCACATGAAAGGACCCAGCAATTTCATATAATGAACCAAACTAGCAACTACCAAGCACACAAAACAAAAAGAAAAGACACGAAGCAACTCAAAAAGATAAAAAGGAAAAGAGTGTGCAGACCGAAATGCCTCGAGGACAGTAAGCATCCACGTGCAAGCTGCTCGCCTATGCTCAAATCCCCAATAGATATGTCATGCCCAGAAAAACCACAAAAACTCTGAACCTCCCATTATTCAAAGGTAAAAGAAAAAGCATAAGAGAAAATGAACAAGAAAGCAATAAATATCACTTGGGTTGCCTCCCAAGAAGCTCTTGTTTTACGTCATTAGCTTGACCAAACCTGAAGAGAACTCATCCGGGGTCCAGAAAGAAGTGACGATCGTGCCACACCTTTGTATTCTCGAGAAGTGGCAGCACTGGCACTAAGGCCAGAAGGCAGGCACGAGTGGCTCGGGTAGCAATATTCTTCTGGAACTGAGCATGGGAGCTAGGTGGGGTACAAAAGTGGCCTAGAGCTCTCTTCACCGAAACTCCATTGTTAACCAATGGAAGGATAAGAATATCTATGGAGCATATCAGGACCACTGGGGCCTTCTCGACGGTGCATGACGGCTCAAATGAGGGACTCTCGAATTCGGGCTCAGAAGTTACCTCCATCAAAATATAACCCTCATCTGCTGGAAGCACATCCTCTTCTTCTTCCATCTTGCCCTCGTAAATATGATAGTTAATGCTCAAGGTCTCATTGATTCGTGGCTTGACGGATTGAATGTGATCCATTATCCCATCGAGCTGGTCGACCAATCAGGTACATCCACCCTCAATCTCCTCTAGTCGAGTTGCTTGGGATGAGGTCGAGTTTTTCATCGTTCGTCAAGGTATCCTCTCGGAGTTCACCCATATATGTAAGCTCGTCTTTCATGATGGACTCAGAAGAGAAAACTCGGTCCTCTATAACTTGAATGTGCTCCGCTAAGTTCGCGATCTTGCCCTCAAGATTGCTCCTACGGGCTGCCTGAGATTGCAAGAGAGCAAGAGCCCGATCAAGTTTTTCATTGTAGGTGGCCTCTTTTTCATGAGCTGCTTTGGATTCTATAAAATTAAGAATCTGGTCGAGCTTCTCGTTAAACTTGTTAGACTCATGCGTCTGCTCGACCGGAAATTGGTTCCAGCACTGCTCGAAAAAGTATGGGTGAGATTGGGTGTAGTACCCGGCACAATAACTCGGCTCACTATTCCAAGAGGAGTAGTGCTGGGAGGAATACTCGTGATTGAAATTCATATCCCTGCACAACAGAACAAAACAACCCAACGTAGCCACGAACAAGAGAAGAAGAAAAAGACACAAAATAGAAAAAACAAAAATGCAGAGAAAGAACAAAAACACTAAAAAATGCAAAAATAAAGAGAAACACAAAAAATAAAATCAATACCAAGATCAAATATCCTACTTCCTTCCCCGGCAACGGCGCCAAATTTGTTGTAGCACAAATTGTTTTTAAATTACTGAGTACCGAAATGAATGATTCGTTCCCCGGGTCGATCTCTCGAGGAAGGCTGTTCGGAATTTAGCTTTGATATTGGTAGCACACAAAAGAAAAAGAAAACCTAAACACTCTAATCCAATAGGAGGAATGAGCAATTACCAACTAATAAATAATGAAAGCAATAATTTACCTAAGAATAAAAATGAAACGAAGATGGAGAAGCTAGGGAGTCGGTGATAATTAATTCAAGTTCTTAGCACAATGGGGCAATTGATCATTCGGTTTGGAATTGACACTCTCGCCTAAATGTCTATCGGTTCGCTCCCAATAAGTCTTCGTAATAAGGGATTGAACATAGACGAGCAAGTTCGAGCACACAACACAAGTCAATTATCCAATCCCAATAACTTTTCGTAACAAGGGATAAGACACTGACAAGCATGTATTTCAATCCAAACCCATTGATGATTCAGTTACAAAATTATCTATCTCATGTAAGCCTAGGTCTACGACTTCTCCCCTTTCGGTTCAAAAAGTCGCTAATTTAACTAGAAGGTGTTTAATCAACTAGTCATATAGAATCAACAGAACCAAACTCAATAATTCAATATCTAATTGTTTCCAATCACAAGATCGAAGTGTCACCCTTCGATTATATCGAGCTATCAAGCACAATTTCATCAATTCTAAATTAAATCAACTCACACAAGTATGAACGATTCAAGCCCGAGAGATACAATTTAAACAAGAACATTCATCCCATATCCCTAGTAATAGGAATTAGCTAAGCAACATGAATTCAACACAATTCATCATCTCTCTCAATTCAATCATTCACATGAATTAAAAATAAAGAGAAGACTTACAATTAATCGCAATTCAAATGTTGAATCCAATAATACAAAGCTTAATCCAATGAAAAGAATAAGAAAATTGGAGAAGAAAGATTAAAGGAAGAGGAAAAACGATGGAGAAGAAGAAGAAGGAAGGTGAAGAGAGGAAGAGAGTTCGTTCTTTCTCGGGACCTAGGGTTTGCACCCGGTCGAGAGTTATCTTTTCTCTAGAGCAATCTCTCTAAATACAAATTCTGGTCCCCTCCCATTATGCCCTCAATTCGAAGTAAAAGCTGTTCCAATTCAAAATCCACGAAAATCGCGACTGTTACAAATCAGGGCACAGCGCCGCTAACGGTGGAGATGCTCGAGCCTCTGCCCATCGCTTTGCATTGTAGCGCCGCTAGCTGGATTGGCCATTGCGGCGCTATGGCCATAGCGGCGCTATCCTGGGCAGCTCTGCATGAATTCACGGTTTGGGCTTGTTCGGGCTCGTCCGGTATCAGAATTCGATTCCGCTTTTTGCTGTGCGTTCCCACCGAGCTTCTCTATTTACTTACTCTTGTCTTAATAATTTCTGCATAAAATTCGGTCCTCTTGAGGCTTTCAACCTACACACCAAAAGCAAAGGAAAACCGGAAAAACATACAGAAAACACAAGAAAAACCGAAAAAGATCAAATCACGCAATAAACTACGAAAATGCATAAAACCCAACGAAAAGACTCAATATGGGGGAAAAAGAAAGACAAAAAGACAACGAAAAATGCAACAAAAATAGAACAAACATCGACACCATTACCAAGCTGCTGAAAATGTATTGTGATAATTCCGCAACAGTTTTCTTCTCCAAGAACGACAAATATTCTAAAACACATGGAATGAAAGTATTTTGTCGTTACGGAGGAAGTTCAGAAACAAAGAGTGTGCATTATAGTACGGACCTTATGATTGTCAATTCGTTAGCTAAAGGTCTACAGTCCAAGGACATTTAAAGAATATGTACATATAATGGGTCTTGGTTGTACTGATGATTGATATGATGATGTTATGGCACACTCTTGAGCTCATTGATGTTACGTTTCTAACTAGTATCGAATTTCTTGTTCATTATGATTTTGTATACATTATGTGTAGAACAATAAATGAATGTCTTCATGACAATTAAGTGGACATTATGATATTTATATATAAATATGGAACTTGATGTGTTAAACTATTAGTGTAGTAGTATATGGAAGGAAGTATGCGAATCGAGAGTGTACAACCGCCATAACTCTCACTATATGGTTTATCATGTCATAGATTATTATGATGTATGGCATAATGAGATATGTTTATGCGCACCTAATGTTATACTATTGAATTATGGGCTTTCGGACCAAGTGGGAGAATGTAAGAATATGTGGCCCGAAAGCAGTGGGCTCACATGTAATTATCCTATTGGGCCAGACCTTTATTTAATAGTCAAACAAATCTAAGCCATTAATCTGGATATTTGATGGACATACCAGATCTAAAAACACCACTATATAAATTAGTCATCTCTCCTCCTATTAGGGTACGCAGTATTTTCCCATCAGTTTTCTGCTACGTGAAGAGAGGGTCAGGAGGGAGAAACTATTTTAGATCTAACAATCGATTAAGCTTCGTGTGATCATCAAGATCAAAATTACTAATTATGTCGTCTTCCGCATCAAGTAATTTTTCGTATACACCAAATTATTTATTCAAGATCCTTGATGATGTTTACATTAAGCCCATAATCTTGTCTAGTCTTCCCAAACAAACATAGCCTTAGAGACGAAAGGTTTTACTTTGACCATCTATTGGTCATTTTTTTTTTTTCTGAAATGGCAGATTAACTCTATAAATAAGACAAATAACTGTTTTACAATCCGAAGGACCAACTGGCCTTAATAGCAAAATAAAAGGGAGAACCGAGAGATGCGGCCTCAAATAAGAACTAACACAGAATGAGCAAAATAATCCAAAGGCTAGCCCAACCACTCGAGACCTTCAAAAAAAAATAGAAACCAATAAGAGCAAGAGCTACAGGGAACCAAAGCCTTAGCCACTGAACCAAAAGGACCTAGCTAAAGACTTAAGCCCCTAAACCATTCAAAACAAGAGCTTCATGTTTAAGAATTCCTGCCACTCTCTAGAAGCATTTTACAGGATTGTTTGAACAGGAAGCCATAGTTATTGAGACACCCACAGGTTACGAGCTTTCCAGAGCCACAATAAAATGTAGGTGAAAAGCTGTATTCGAGCTTCGGAGGTATCAGAGTGAATAAGAAAAGAGATACCCACCACCAGGTTTTAAAATGCTGGAAATCTGAGTGCATGAAGGTCCATTCAAGAGGGGAGGCTTTCCAAACAATCTGAGCTCTGTTGCATTTGAAAAAAAGGTGATCAGCTGTTTCTTCTTCTTCACCACAGCAGGGGCAGATACAGTCCAGGAGGATGCCTCTAGTTCTAAGATTAGTGTTGACTGGAAGACAACCAGAGAAGCATTTCAATAAGAAGTGCTTGAGCTTACCTTTAATATTCATTTTCCAGCATCTTCTTCTAGCTGCACAGTCCTTAGCCATGTTGTTGCAGCTTTCAGGTAGGTCAAGAGATTGGACCTTTTGAAAAACAAGCTTAGAGTAGGCAGAAACCACAGTGAAATGGCTGTTTTTGGAACCTTCCCAAATCCATCTATCTTTAAGGGCAGAGTTAAGAGTGGTAATGGCCAGGATGGCTTTGCTTTCCGGTTCAGAGAAGCAGCTTTGAATAATATCTTTGTTCCATCTGCTTGTATCAGGCTGAATGAGATCATGGACCCAAGTGATGCCAGAGGTGTTGGTGGAGAGAAGCTTAGGAACACCAGTATGAATATTAGGGATGTAGGGGTCAGTGAAGATTTTGGTGTTGATCCCATCTCTCACTTCTTTTCTGAAGCAGCTTCTGTATTTATCCTTGATAGACATCCAACAATTCAACATCCATGATCCAGAGTTCACTTTGCAAGCTTCAAGTACAGAGTAGTTTGGGAAGTATATTTCCTTAAGAATTTTGCTTACTAGGAGGTTGGGTTTAGAAAGGATCCTCCAAATCTGCTTGAGAATCATTGAGTCATTGAACAACCTTATGTCATGAAAACCAAGTCCACCATTGTCTTTAGGGATAGTTAAGAGGTGCCAAGATTTCCAATGTATCCCTTTATGTTGATCAGACCCAGAACTCCACCAGAATTTAGCACTCATCATGGCAATTTTCTTGCAGATACCAATAGGCAAGGAGAAGCATGACATAATAAACACAGGTAGTGCATTGATCACAGAGTTAATGAGCACTTCTTTACCTGCAGGAGACAACATCTTAGAACTCCAGCTTTGCAGTCTCTTTTGGACTTTTCAATAACAAACCCAAAAGCTTCTTGTTTAGATTTTCCAATCCCAAGTGGCATGCCCAAGTACCTCGATGACCTGTGTGAGGGGATGCCATCAAGAGCTAGACAGATATCCCTTTGTAGAGTAAGAGGAGTGTTGTTGCTGAAGAAAGCAGAGGATTTCTACAAGTTCACTTGTTTTCCAGTGAAAGTTTGATATCTTTGAAGAATGTTGAGAAGTCTGTGTGTGTGGTAGAGGTTGGCTTCACATAAAATTAATGTGTCATCTGCAAAGAGCAGATGGGTGATGGGGGTGCCTCCTCTAGAAATTTTGATCCCATTGAAGCTATGAGCATGGACATCAGCAACAATTAATCTGGAAAGAGCTTCAGTGACAACAATGAAGAGGTAAGGGGATAAAGGATCCCCTTGCCTCACCCCTCTGGAAGGAGTAATGAAACCAGCCACCCTGCCATTCAGATTAAAGGAAAATGCAGAGGTAGATATACAAGCATGTATCCATTTAACAAAAGAAGGGTGAAATCCCATTTTCAGAAGAATGTTGATAATGTTGTGCCATTCTAATTTGTCAAAAGCTTTGATCATGTCTAGTTTTAGAGCCATGTAGGTCTTGCCTCCTGACCTGTGTCTGTTTAGGAAGTGTATAGCTTCTTGGGCCAAGATGACATTGTCAATTAGCTGCCTTTCAGGAATGAAGGCAGACTGGCTAGAGCTGATGCAATGGTTGAGGCAGACCTTGAGTCTAGAAGCCAATTTTTTAGATATAATCTTGTAAGAGACACCACATAAGCTTATGGGTCTAAATTGGCTTAGAGAGGTAGGATTGATACACTTAGGCACCAGAGTGATCAAGGTAGTATTCCAGCTTTTGAGAATCATACCAGAACTGAAGAAGCTTGTGATGGCTGTGCAGAGATCCTCTTTGAAGATAGGCCAGAAATATTGAAAGAAGAGAGGGAGGTAGCCATCTTCACCTGGAGCATTATTAGGACTGATGCAAAAAAAGGGCATTTTTTATTTCCTCTTCATCCACAGGGCAGATAAGAGAGTCATTTAAATCACCAAAAATGGTTTGAGGGATAAGATCAAGAATACCGGCATCACCTCTGAAGCCTTCTGTAGAAAAGAGTTGGGAGTAGAAGTTAACAACACAGTCTTGGATTTCATCATCAGTTTCTCTAAGAATATTGTTATCATCAACCAACCGAGTTATGGCATTGATTTTTCTTCTTTGAATAGTGAGGGCGTGAAAAAATTTAGAATTTTGGTCACGCTCTTTTAGCCATTGGTTTCTCGCTTTTTGCCTACAGAACTCTTCTTCAGATGTATAAGCTTCATCCAGCTCTAAGTTAATCTTGTTCCATTCATCCCAGTTCTTGTTGTTACTGTGTTGTCTCATTTCTTGAAACTGTAATGTGAGCCTGTCAATAGTTCCACTCTTGTTGATATTTAGTGCTTGGCTCCATTTAAGAAGAGCAACTCTAGTGGCTTTGAGCTTTTCTTTAATAGCAAACATAGGTGTACCTTCATTAGGAGCTGACCACACAGATTTCACTGTTTCTTCAATACCTTCCATAGCCAGCCATCTCTTGTCAAAGATGAATCTCCTCTTTCTTTTGTTGGGTTGATTAGGATTAGTGTCCAGGATTAGCATAGTGTGGTCAGAGACACTTTTGATGAGACTGGTAACAGTGGCATTGTTGTTAGAGGATAGCCATTGGAATGAGCCAAACACTCTGTCTATTTTCTCTTCAATGAAGTCTTCATGGCTTCTATGGTTACACCAGGTAAAGGGGTGCCCTCTAAAAGGAACTTCATTCATGCCCATGTCAGAGATGAACTTGTTGAAGTCAGAATAGCTGGAAGGTGTTCTTAGTCTGCCCCCAATCTTATCAGCATCACAGCAGATTTCATTCCAGTCGCCACCTATAGCCCAATCTTGCCCCATTTGGACCTGGCTTGAAGAAGGTACTCCCACTTTTGAGTTCTAAGATGCTTGCTGGTACTGGCATAAAGAAGAATTAGCCAGGATGTTCTTGTGTCTTGCTGAGAATTTTTAAACTCTACTTCAAAACCAAACTGGTTGCTGGAGATGTGAGCAATGTCAATCACTGAGTCCCACATGAGGAGAAGACCACCACAGAGGCCCTGAGGTTATACACATTTCCAGCGCTTTTGAAAACCAAGCTTATTACAGACAGTAGTAGTAAATTTTTTGTTTTTTCTGGTTTTGGACAAAACTACAAAATTGGGGTGGTGGGCTCTAAGAGCCTCCCTCACCAGGGGAACTGTCGAGGGCCCACCCAGACCTCTACAGTTCCACAGGAGAACTTTCATTTGTAACTTTGGGGCCAGTTGAGGCTGGCTACCACCACCTTTCCATCAGAGGGCTTGCCTTTTTCCTTCTTTTTCTATGTCACTGGATGAGTTTTCGGTTGCTTCTAAGAGGGTCTTTTTGCTTTTCTTTGAGGATTCAGAATTAGTCTCATTTATGGTGAGACCTTTGTTTTTGTTGGGGACTGCTGCAGTTTTTCTATCAATAGAGGCTCTTTTCCATGATTTTATAGGAGGTGATTTGTTGCTGCTTGAAGAAATTTTGTTAAGGGAGATTTCAATAGGTATCTTAACAAATGCTTGATCATTCCCCACTTCCATGGTAAGAGCTTGTTCCATAGGAGTGGGTTGTTCTTGTGAGAGAATCTCTTCCTGGATAGTACCACCTTCCTTGGCTTTAGGAGTGGTTGTGTCCTCTATCACCAGCATGTTTGTAGCAACTTTCTCTATCTCAACAGGCCTTGATATTGATTCCATGAGAGGAATATGGTTTTGGGTTTGAATTGCTGAGGAGTGAGATGGAGTTTCACTGGTTTTCTTAGGTGTAGAATTTGGGTTGTCACTTCCCTTATATGGAGAAGAGGTTGGAGAGGATAGGGGCCATTTAGTTGGGCTTATCTGTCTGGGGAGGAAATAGCTTTTAGTGGCTCTCAGCCACTCACCAAATTGACCTTCATTTAGAGAGCCGTTTGTTATGTCTTTTTCTCTGTCAGTGCAGAATCTGTCAAGGTGCCCAAGTTTTCCACAGTAGAAACAGAGGCTAACAAGCTTCTCGTATTGAAATGTGACTCCTATTTGCTGGTCTTGAAATTTGATGTTAGTTCCCCTAGGGAGAGGAGCATTAAGGTCCACAAGAACAAGGAGTTTGAGGAAATTACCCTTGGCTCCCCCAGCTTTGATTACTTGGACGTTCTTTACTTTTATTGAAGATAATGCCTATCTTAACTCCAACGTCAGTTGTTAGCCATTGAAGGGGGATACGGTGAACGTGAACCCATAAGTTAAGTTCCGAGAAGCACTTGCTATCGGCAGTTAGACCAGCCTGCCATTCATGAAGGATTAGATATTGATTATCGAATATCCTGTTGATACCTGAAGCAACCTTGAGCTTATCTGAGTCTAATCCAAAAATAAATTGGAAGAAGTTAGAGCTCAGTTCTCTGATTTCTATGGTTCCTTCTATTTGCCAGATAGATGTCATAGTTCGCTTTAATCCCAGAAGGCTTGCTTTGCGTTCTCCCACAATCTTACCCAGAAGGCTGCATGCGGTTTCATTCCTCGAGGCTTGCTTGAACCTCGTTCACTGCTATTTCAATAATGCTGGCTTCCGGACGAGATAGGGATACATTTTTTAGACGTCGCCCTAGTTCTTCTTCCAACCCTTCAGAATTTTGGGGAGAAAGGTCAGGATTTTCCATGTGGAAACCCTAGCTACGGATTGGGAATAAGACGCTAGATAAAGGAGGACAGAAATGGGAGAAATGGAAAGGGAGGATGGTAGAAGAGATTGAAAATGTAGTTCACACCATGAAAATTCGATTCCCAAGCAGGAGAAATGTAACAATTGGTCATTTAGAGCTACGGATTTTTTTTCTTTTTATCTATTGGTCATTTAGAGCACAAAATGTAACAATTGGAGACTATCATTCCCGTCAATACAATAACATAAATACATGTGGGCTTAAATATTTCATACTCGCAATTAGTAAAGGGCCACCTACTTACCTTTGAGTAGGCTTGTCAATTACGTCATGAATTAGAGAGACTGAAAATTCCATTTGACAAAAGAATATATATATATATATATATATATATATAGAGTTAGGATCCAATGAGAATGGTACTCTAGGAAAGAAATAAGAATGAATCTGTACCATTAGATCCTTCATATCAATGGTTAGAATTAAGTCAAAATCAATTAATGGCAGTCAAACAGGTTGTGGCAATTTTGTAATTGAATGTTATATTGTGGTCAAATGTATCTATTTGACCACACATTAAGGGCATATTAGTCATTACAATTTTTACATCTCACCTAGTGGGCCCCACACAAACCCCTATCTCTCTCACACACCTCACGCACTCTGCTGACACAGCACACACAAACCCCAATGCACCACCTCCACCTCCACCTCCACCTCCGGCCGGCGACTTCCGCCCACCGCCATCGACACACCGGCCGGTTCTGTGACCCCCGCATCCAACCACCAATAGCCTCGCCACCAACCTCCACCAGCCCCGCCACCAACCTCCACTAGCCCCGCCACCAACCTCCACCAGATCCGCCCCCAACCACTACCAGTACAGCCACCAACCACCACCAGCCCCGCCCGCGACTATAACCACTGGCTCCGCCATCGACACCAACCACCACCAGTCCTGCCACAACCGCGAATAGACCTGCCGCCGAACATCCACCATCTGTAACTATCAGTCGCCGTCCAACCACCACCAACTCAGCCTCCAACCACCACCAGCCCGCCACCGGCCATTAACACCAACCACCACCAGTTCTGCCATAACAGTGAACACAGCCGCCGCCGCACAGCCACATCGCCGCCGCACAGCCACCGTCTGCAATTACCACCACCGACATCTAGTCTCTCCAGCAAACACCATAGTCACCGTCAATCTTCGTCGCAGATGCCGTCTCCGCGGCGTCCACATTTCGGCTGACACTGTCCGCCGGCGGAATCGAACACATCCGACAATAAACACTCGATTCCAACCGTCCGCCACACTGTCCGTAAACGTCGGCGGCGATTTGAAGGAAGAATGGAGGTGACGCCAGATTTCTTCTTCTTTTTTAATTCAGGCTGTTTGTGAGGCCGAAATGTTGGGGATGAGTTTGATTTGGAGATGAGGATCTGATTTGGGGCCATTTATTTCCATGGTTTAAATATTATATCCTTAAATTAACAATTAATTATCTAAAAATCCAGTAAATATTGTGCAAAATTTAAATGTAAAGTATTGACAATTAAATGTAAAATAAAAATAAAATTAAATAAAGCCGACATTGAACCGTAATAACTATAACTTTTAATATAAAATGATAATCAAATCGACATATAAAGTTTCGAACCGAAAATTATATTCCGGCCAGTTTTGATTGTTATAGTGTGCAACCTATGAGACATTGATGTGCATTTTATCTAACAATATTGTGCATAGGCGTTAATCGAAGTTATTTTTTATCACTCTCCAAATTAAAACCAATCATAATTTATTGATTTTAGCCGATTACTTAAATTATTTAACCAAAATAACTGAATAATAATCAAATTATTATGCATATTTATAATATTGTAGCTAATTTGCAATCTACTAGTCATCTGTGTGCAACATGTCTAACTACTACTACTAGTATTACTACTACTACTACTATTATTGATACTCTCAATAATAATAATAAAGATAATAATTATAATAATAATATTGACTACTACTACTATTATTGATACTCTTAATAATAATAATAAAGATAATAATTATAATAATAATATTGACGATCAAAATAATTGTAATAATAATAATAATAATGAAATAATTTTACTCTAAATTTAATTTAATATCTTAGTAATTTTAATTAATAATTTTAATATTATTTATTGTTGAACAATTATAATATTAAAATACCAAATACGATAATATGCATTCTTATAGACACTAATGTGCATTTAGTCTATCATTATTGTGCAGTCTATTGATCTGATATTTTGTATGGTGCATTATCAATTTATATATATAATAAAAATATTTTAGATTTTTATAATTTCTTATTTATTTTATATTATTATTTGATAAAAATGAATAATATAAATAGATAATATAAAAATATTTTTTTATATACATAATTCAATCGATTTTGTTATTTCACTCTCCTTTATTTTAACTAATTTATTTATTTTTAAAATAAAATTTGTAATAATCAAAATTTTAATATATGTAAAAACACATACTTTTTAAGTTAATGTGCATTTATTA
>CACSLK010027840.1:7404026-7414947 GCA_902706635.1 Striga hermonthica
AAAAAAAAAAAAAAAAAAAAAGCTGGACATGTATTCTTTCGTTACACGTACATATTTTGCATGCATAAATAAAATAAAAATAAAATAAAAAACAAAAGAATTTACATCAAAACCGTCATCTAAACAAAAGAATTCACCGTGAGCAGCCATTTGCAACTGATATACGATCACAGGCAAAAATCTAATTTTGGTCCTCTAAGTTGTCCATTGTTCATTTTTGGTACACTAACTTTCCCCTTATAAAAAATAGTATGTTATGTTGCAGTTTGTATCACTATTGAGACATTATCCTAAAAATGGTTCGTTAATTTTTGGGATTAATGTCCAAAAATTGATACATATTACAACATAACACACTGTTTTTGATGAGTAATGTCCCAAAAATGATAAAAATTGCAACATAACGTACTATTATTGATGAGTGGAAAGTTGGTGTACTAAAAATGAACAATGACCAACATAGAGAACCAAAATTGAATTTTTGCCTACGATTACGAGACATCTTCATCTATCACAATGGAAGGAGGTGAGAATGAACCATCACTGCAAATTGAGAAAGTTAAAACATATTGTAGTACAAATATAGGTGCTCCGAACGCTGGTATGGAATTCAAAGATATAGACGACGTCTTTGATTTCTATAAAAATAATGCTTATAGTGTCGGTTTTTCAGTGAGAAATTAAAGAAATTCGAGAAAGGATGATGATGGTGTTTTACGATATGTTACTTTCGCGTGTAGTCGTGAAGGAAAAAAGAATGAGTGGCACAATGGACTCATTGAGGTCGCAACCAACAATTTAGACAGACTGCAAAGCTCGAATCTCGACATCTTTAGATGATCATGGTTATTGGAGAATTAACACAGTTTACCTCAACCATAATCACAAATGCAGTCCAACAAAGTCGAGATTATATCGATGTCATAGAGAATTGAGTGCAAGTGTAAAGCGAAGGTATGAAGTGAATGACGTGGCCGAAATTCCATTGCATAAAAGCTTTAATTATGTTGTTGCAATGCCCCGTTTGATTTTGAATAAATATGAGAATTATTTAAAATATTATTGTTTTTTTATTATTATTATTAGTATTATTATTGGCTAAATATAATTATGTGATTAAATGTATATTATTAATAAATATAATATGTGTGTATTATATATATATATATATATCTCAATATTATTTTAATTATCGACGATCAACCGAGCCCCGAATATTGATTAGTATTGAACCGAGAAGTTGGCCCGTGAGCCTCGAACCCACACTCGCACCCCAGACCAAGGACCCGCGCCCCTAAAGCCCATACCCGGTCCACCCTACCTTGTGCGTGTGGTGAGTGTAACTTGGGAGAAAAGGAATCAAAAACCCTAAGCTAGCCTACATCTATATATACATGAGATTTTTGTGCCCTGCTCGTAAAAATAAAGAGAGAATTCCCGCAGCTTTATTTTGATCCCTTCTCATCGTGCGCAAACCTTAGCAGATATATCTCTTCCTCACTAATCTTCGACCTTCACCATCAGTCCCTCACCATCACCTTCATCATCATCAAGATTCGACCATCACCCTCAGTTCACCGTGAGCAGCAACCATCAGACCAGCGCCGCCTTTCCCTGCATTTTCCAGCGAGTTCCTCCACTGCTGTCAAGCCCTGTTCGCTACTCGAACCACGTGCAAACCCCGTTCGAACTCCGGTTGCCATCCGTACGTTCTATCGTCGGTCCGCTGTGCGTCGCTCTCGCAAGTCCCGACGTACTTCCCTGCTCGCGAGCTCCTCACCACGGTCATCGTGAGCCCTGTCTCGGTTTTCCGATCGCTGCGCACCCGCAAGACCCCGGCAGACCGCTGCTCTCGCGTCACTATTCCAGGCCCCGTCTCGTCGCCCGGTTTGCTGTTTGTGTACGACTGCTGCCCCGTAGGCGACCCCAGTAGTGACGAGCAGACCGCCCACAGCAAGCAATCGACCTCCAAACAGCCACGCGAGCCAAGCCGTTGCTGCCGAGCGCGCGTACCACCGGTCCCGTTCAAACGTTTACCTGAGAACAGTACCCGGGCTAACCCTCGATTTATTTATTTCGCCCCTATATGTGTTTAAGTGCTCGTATATGTGTTGTTGTTGCTGAACGTATGAATTTCGAATTAATTACGTGCCATTTAGATGAGTATTTGTGAAATTATTGATATATATTTGCAAAATTGGATATCAAAGTGATTGCCGTCACTTTGGAATTTTGTCGAACTGAGGTTAGTGTAGAATTTTCCGTAGAAGTACTGTGGATTATTGGACTTAGGAATGTCCTTGACGCGATGACTTGGCCTTGTGTCGTTTCGATGTGTATAATGTGAGATATGAAATTTTAAAAATCATGATGCAACCGGTTTTTGCTAAAATCACCATAATTCGTGTATTGCTCCAAAAATTCCGATTTTTGGTTATGTGGTAATGTTGTTGTTATATTGCTTGTAGTAATAAATTTGAGATTTTTATATAACTTGTAGCCTCATCAAAACTCGAAAATCATTTATGGGTTGTTTCTTAATAAATTCATATAAAATTGAGGTCTTGTCCAAAATAGCTAATGTTTTTATATGTTGCTTTTCTACATGATATCTTGCTGCTGTGAAATTTTCAAATTTAACTTCGGACTGTAGCTATTTTAATTGTTTAATTTGATTTCTGGTCAGTTTTTGCTTAATTTATTTAAATTGGTTAGTAGCATGTTTAGGGGCTTTCATTTTGTGAAAATGTGTGTTTTTTAGTCCTTTATATGATGTAAAAATTTGAATTGAAATATCCAAGCCTAACTCCCTATAGACCTATTCTTATAAATTCGAACTAGTCCTTTTAACCCGTTTTTGACACCGGTTGGCCATGTTGGCAAATCCTTGACCCGTTGACCTCGTTTTTGTGTCAAACCTTCATTGCATGATTTTATATGATTAATTAATTGGTTGGTCGGGTCTAGGAGTCGTCCTAATGTTCCAACTCTACAACTTCCACGAGTTTCTTAGTCGATGTGATTCGACTAAGTATAATTCTCGTTATCTGTGTAAGAGTCGAGATAGTTGCTTATGGGACTGTCTTGACTTATGTAGGTGTCTGACGAGTAGTGTCTCAACTACCTACGATTTTCGGGTTAATTTGTTTTATCATCCGGCTCCAGGTGGGTTATTCGAAATTGTCTATGCCTTGAATGATAATTGCTTTACTTATGTGGGTATGATCAATGTATGCATGTGAGCATGTAATCATCGATGTGAGATGTACCAGCCGTCAAACGGTTATCCCCGTAGCTATAGAACGTACCCCGCAAGGATAATATCCACGTTTGTCTTTTGCTAAGGACCACGTCATCTGTAAGACCTTGGCAATGTGCCCTGACCGCTGATGGATTATCCTGTCCAAGCACTAGGTGCGTGCTGTGTCGGTTGAGCCTCCTGCTGTTTGGGCACCCCATTTATGTTCACCGAAAGGCATACGACCAACAGTCTATTACTATAGGTGTGCATATGAGAATTACTTTGGTTAGGAGATGGGATGTTTATTGATTATGTTTATACTGTGTTTCTGTAGGCTGCTCAATGTGATTTATGTGCATTTATGAATATATAAGTATACGCATTAACCACTCGTCTTCGTCACGCCGCACCGCTTGAAACATGTAAGTTATAAGTAATGTTGAGATTATTTATGAAATGATCATTTATTTAAGTATGTGTTATATTTGAGGCTTAGGATCTATCACCCTATGGTTAAAGCGAACTTTAGGGTTTATGATGAACTCTAGATCTTCTTATATTTTTGTGCTAAACTTTTCGGCCATTTTCCAATGTAGAACAATGGCTCGCCAAACACCGCAATAGCAATCAACAACAACCACCTCTCCCGCCTCCACCTCCTCTTCAGCAGCAGGTCCCGGGTAGAGATCCCATTACTCAGCCCGTACTCGATTTCCGTAACATGCATCCTCCGGCGTTCACCGGGGTTGAGGGTCCCGAAACTGTGGCCGAATGGCTTCAGCAGCTAGAGAGTATCTTCGATCTTCTATTCACCACTGATGAGGTGAAAATCTGTTGTGCTTCGTTCCAAATGACCGGAGATGCTAGAACTTGGTGCACCGACTACTGGAGGCTTCATCCTCGTGCTGAGAGAGATGACCTGACATGGGACCAGATGGTTGCGATAGTCAAGGATAAGTACTACCTAGAGACTTACCGTGCCCAGATGATGAAGGACTTCTAGGAGCTTAAACAGGGACCCCGTCACGTGGATGTCTATGAGCGCGGCTTCACCCGTATGTGCGTGTTTGCCCCGATGCTTGTAGATACCGATGAGAAGAAGGCCTTTCATTTCCGTGATGGTCTTCGCCCTGACCTTTGCTATACCTTGACTGGCCACGGAGTTCTGCCTTACTCTGAGATGGTCCGCTGAGCCAGCGAGTTAGAGGTTTGCCAGAATGCCCAGAAGGCGGCTACCCCATCTTACCAGCAGGCCCCTATGATCCATCTTATCACCTTTGTTATGCCCGACTCTAGTTCGGGTAAGAGGAAGTCTATTTTCCGCTGGGATAACCGGAAGGGAAAGCGTGGAGCCCCAGACCGCCGCGAAACCCCACCTGCCGCCCAGGGTCAGCATCTGAAATGTGTAAACTTTGGCCGACCCCACCCTGGGCAGTGCCGATACACTCAACGAGTCTGCTCAACTGCCTCCGCCCCGGTCATTTCATCAGCTCATGCCCCGAGGCCCGACCCCAGCAGGAGCCACCCCAGCAGCAGCTTCTCCCTTCACCTTACCACCAGCAGCAGCCCAGACAGCCCCCACACCAGCAGAGGACTGGGGGTCAGGCCATGTCTATACCATCGCTCATGACGAGGCGACCAACAATGCAGGTACCATGTCTGGCATGATTTCCTTATCCAATGTACATGTATTTGCGTTATGTGACACCGGAGCTACTCATTCCTTTATCGCTTCTCAATGCTTGGAGGCTCAATCCCTTAGTAATGTGTGCAGTTGTGATCCTCTCGAGGTTAGCTTAGCCTCGGGAAAAATTATTATCTCCAATTCTATGATTCTTGGTCTTCAAGTTAGTATTGGTGGACTGGCTCACTCGCTATTGAGCCGACATCCGGTGCCAGGAGCGCGGAGTCACACTCTTTCTAGATTCTGATAAGTCTGTCATGTTTTATGGGGTGAATTCGAGGACTGTGACTCGAGTCATCTTTTCTATGCACGTTAGGAAGAGCCTTTCCAAGGGTAGCTGTCAAGGCTATCTTGTGTCTCTTGTATCCGAGGATGATTCTGAGAGGTCCCCGGAGAGAGTCTCTATCGTCTGCGAGAAACTTGATGTCTTTCCCGATGAACTGCCCGGAGGACCACCCGACCAGGGGTTGAGTTCACCATTGACTTAGTACTTGGAGCTGGTCCCGTGTCTAAGGCCCCTTACTGTATGGCACCGAAGGAGCTTCAAGAGCTCAAGGACCAGATCCAAGAGTTGCTCAATCTCGGTTTTATTTGGCCGAGTGTTTCACCGTGGGGAGCGCTCGTCCTATTCGTGAACAAGAAAGACGGATCGATGCAGAATTGTATTGACTATCGGGAGCTGAATACCCTTACAGTTAAGAATAAGTACCCCTTCCTCGTATTGAGGATCTTTTGGACCAGTTGAGGGGAGCCAACGTCTTTTTGAAGATCGATTTGCGATCTGGCTATCATCAGCTGAAGATCCGGGAGTTGGATATATCTAAGACTGCCTTCTGTACCCGTTATAGACACTATGAGTTTGTGGTAATGCCGTTCGGACTCAGCAATGCCCCGGCCGTGTGTATGGACCTTATGAATAAGGTCTTTCATCCTTTCCTAGACCAGTTTGTTATCGTGTTTATCGACAACATCCTGGTTTACTCTCCAGACATCGACCACCACAAGGAGCATCCGAGGATTGTGCTGGAGACTCTTTCCCGCGAGAAGCAATAAGCTAAGTTCTCAAAGTGCGAATTATGCTAGATCGTGTGGCATTCCTTGGCCACATTGTTACAGCTCGAGGAATTGAGGTGGATCCCAACAAGATCGAGGCGGTGAGCAAGTGGGATACGCCAAGAAGTGCCGCTGATGTTCGTTGTTTTCTGGGGTTAGCAGGATACTACAGGAGGTTTATCGAGGGCTTCTCGAAGATAGCCCAACCACTAGCCAACCTTACGAAGAAGGCCGTGAGGTTTGATTGGAGTCCTAAGTGTGAGGAGAGTTTCCAGGAGTTGAAGAGGAGACTCACTACCGCGCCCGTCCTGTCGATACCCGATCCCACTCTGGAGTTCACTATCTACAGTGATGCTTTGAAGATGTGCTTGAGATGTGTCCTAATGCAGCAAGGGAGGGTTGTAGCCTATGCTTCGAGGCAGCTGAAGCCTCACAAGCAGAACTACCCACTCATGATCTCGAGTTAGCTGCAGTCGTTCACGCCTTGAAGATATGGCGGCACTACCTCTATGGAGGCAAGTTTGAGATATTTACCGACCACAAGAGCCTAAAGTACATCTTCACTCAGAAGGAGCTGAATATGCGGCAGCGTAGGTGGTTGGAGCTGGTCAAGGACTACGACTGCAACATTAGCTACTATTCCGAGAAAGCTAATGTGGTAGCCGATGCCCTTAGTCGAGGAGTTATGCCCTTGTTGTTATATTGCTAGTAGTACAAATTTGAGATTTTTATATGGTCTGTAGCTTCGTCAAAACTCGAAAACCATTTCTGGGTTGTTTCTTAGTAAATTCATATAAAATCGAGTTCTTGTCTGAAATAGCTAATGCTTTTATATGTTGCTGTTCTACATGACATCTTGCTGATGTAAAAACTTCGAATTTAAATTCGGACTGTATCTATTTTAAATAATTTAATTCGATTTCTGGTCAGTTTTTGTTTAATTTATTTAAATTGGTTAGGAGCATGTTTAGGGGCTTTCCTTTGGTGAAAATGTGTTTTTTTCAGTCCTTTATGTGCTTTAAATATTTGAATTGAAATGTCCAAGTCTAACTCCTTATAGCCATATTCTTATAAATTCCAACTAGTCCTTGTAACCCGTTTTTGACACCGGTTGGCCTTGTTGGCAAATCCTTGACCCGTTGACCTTATTTTTGTGTCGCACCTTCATTACTTGCTTTTATATGAATAATTAATTGGTTAGTCGAGTCTAGGAGTCGTCCTAATGTTCCAACTCCATAACTTCCACGAGTTTATTAGTCGATGTGATTCGACTAAGTATAATTCTCGTTATTTGTGTAGAAGTCGAGATAGTTGCTTATGGGACTGTCTTGACTTATGTAGGTGTCTGACGAGCAGTGTCTCAACTCTCAACCACCTACGATGTTCGAGTTAATTTGTTTTATCATCCGCCTCCAGGTGGGTTATTCGAAATTGTCTATACCTTGAATGATAATTGCTTTATTTATGTGGGTATGATCAATGTATGCATGTGAGCATGTAATCTTCGATGTGAGGTGTACCGGCCGTCGAACGGTTATCCCCGTAGCTATAGAGCGTACCCCGTAAGGGTAATCTCCACGTTTGTCCTTTGCTAAGGACCACGTCATCTATAAGACCTTGGCAATGTGTCTTGGCCGGTGATGGATATCCTGTCCAAGCACTAGGTGCGTGCTGTGACGGTTGAGCATCCTGTAGTTTGGGCACCCCATTTATGTTCGCCGAAAGGCATAAGAGCAGCAGTCTATTGTTATAGGTGTGCACATGAGAATTACTTTGGTTAGGAGATGGGGTGTTTATTGATTATGTTCATACTGAGACCATGCCATTTAATTTCACATACTTTACTATTGTTCATGTGCATAGTGGTGAGCACTACAGTTCATCGTACTCACTCCCTCCTGCTCTTCATGGATGCAGGTTAAGCAAGTGTTGGCTGACGCGACAAAAGACGAGTGGTGTTGGTCTTTGACTGACCTCATTTGGTTTATTCCGCATGCTAGACTATTTATGTTTAATTATGCATTTACGACTTTGGGCATTTATGATTTATGACTTTGGAATCTTTGGAAATTTGGATTGGGAGATGTTCCCTTATGAATAAATTGGATGAACTTGGGATTTATGAAAACTTCGGATTTATGATTTATGATATATGCAAGTATGATTTATGTAATTTATGTGATTTAAGTTAAGTAGCGCCACTGATTTATGAAAATATTTTGAAAAATTTTAAGTTGACTTTTTGAGAAATCTTTGACTTTTGTCAAATAAAAGTGAGGCGTTACAGCTGTAGTTGAAGCGGGTGGATATGATATTATGACCTTTTTCTAAAAGGATTGTCGTAACTATATCGAAAAAATTAGACGGTTAAGCCTTGGAGAGGGGGACATAGCAACCATCATATTTTCCTATATGCAAGCAAGGTGTGCTGTATTTTTCTTCTACATGGATCTGGATAATGATTTTCAGTTACGGAATATTTTTTGGGCAGATAATCGTAATAGAGAAGCATATAAAGAGTTCGAGGACATCGTCACATTTGATACAACCTACTTGATAAACAAATATGACATGCCTTTTGCACCTTTTGTTGGTGTTAATCATCACGAACAATTAACACTTCTAGGTTGCATTTTGATCTCGAATGAAATTACGGATACCTTTGTTTGGCTTTTTCGGACATGGCTTAAGCGTATGCATGGTCAAGCTCCTCAAGGTATTATAACTGATCAAAACAGAGCAATGCAAAATGTGGTTCGAATTGTTTTCCCAAATACAAGACATTGATGGTGTTTGTGGCATATTTTAAAAAAATTGCCTGAGACTTTTGGATATTATGTCGATAAAAGTTCAATTTTTTTCAACAATGATGAATTGGTGTATGACTCCCAAATGGTTGAAGAATTGAGAAAGGTTGGGAGTCAATGACAACAACGTATGCGTTGTATGAAATGAATGGTTTTAAGATTGTACGAGAACCGTAGTCTCCGGGTCCCATGCTTTCTAAAAACCTTTTTCTGGGCTGGAATGTCAACTACACAATGAAGCGAAAGCATGAATGCTTTTTTCAATGAGTACGTCCACTCAGAAACATCATTGAAACAGTTTGTTCAACAATGTGAAAGAGCATTCATAAACAAGGTGGAAAAAGTGGTTCAGGCTGATTTTAAGTCATTCTCACAAATAGTTCCATGTGAAACAACATATGATATGGAAAAATAATTCCAAACAGTGTAGACTATTTTCAAATTTAAAGAAATCCAAGCCGAGTTTGTGGGTAAAGTTTATTGTGATCTCATTTCTTCATCAGAAGGTTGTTTTGGAACAACTTACGAGGTCAGGGAAGATTTATTTTGTGGCCACAATGCAAGAAGAAATCATTTTTGTTTCTTTTAATAGGGCAAATGTGAAGTTGTTTATAGTTGTCATCTTTTTTAATTTGGTTTATTCTATGCCGACATTCAATTGCTTTGAAATATGACAGATTGAGGAATTCTCTTGGACAATTGAGGTACGACAATTTGTGCACATCTTTTGCCAAGGATGCAAACCTTGCCGCAGATGCTGAAGTTCAAGCAGGGATTATTATGGATTGGATTCAATTGCAAGAACATGAACTTTTTATGTTAAAACATATTTAATAGTTAAATAGACTTCACCCGGGCTCCTTTAACTCGAACAACCTCCATACCTGCAGAACCCAACGCCGGGAAGGGTCCCAGCATCGAGCCTCCGATGCCTAAGTCAGTACTCGATCAAGAGCGACAAAGTGTGTGTAGTAATGAATGAAGAGAGAATGAGAGAATGAGATACCTTAGTCCCCTTTTATAGGGGAAGTGTACCTTTTGAGCCTAAGTTGGTCTTAACCCATATCATTATGTTATATGTCTTATCCCATATATGGGCTTATTCTCCAATATATTCAAAATCCGGTCTAGTATAATATTCTATATCATCTAGTCCCCCCTACTATGGTTGAGTAAGCATAACTCGATCCAAGATTAAAATATTTCTTCAGGTTGTTTCCTTTAACGTGGTACTTAGGTAATAATTTGAATAAATCCTCGACCACCAAATAATCTTCAAACTTCCCAATGAACACCGAGAGACCGCAATGAGGTCGAAAATTGAATAACCACTGATGAGATTGAAAACCGAGAATCAAGACACCGCTGAGGTTGAAAACCAAAAATCGAGAGACCGCTGAGGTTGAAAACAAAAACTAATAGACCATTGAGGTAGAAAACCGAAAACCAAGATGCCACTAATGTCGAAAACCAAAAACCAAAAGACCGTTGAGGTTGAAAACCGAGTAACCACCAATGAGGTTGAAAGCCGAGAATCAAGAGACCATTGAGGTCAAAAATCGAAAACTAATAGACCACTGAGGTTGAAAACTGAAAACCGAAAGACCACTGAGGTCGAAAACCACGTAACCGCCGATGAGGTTGAAAGCCGAGAATCGAGAGACCACTGAGGTCGAAAACCAAAAACCAAGAGACCACTGAGGTCAAAAACCAAAAATCGAAAGACCATTGAAGTCGAAAACCAAGTAACCGCCGGAGGTTGAAAGCCGAGAATCGAATGACCACTGAGGTCGAGAACAAAAACTGAGTGACCACTAAGGTTGAAGACAAAAAATTGAATGACCACTGAGGTCGAAAACCGAAGATTGAGTGACCGCAGATAAGGTCAAAAACCGAGAACCGAATGACCACTGATGTTGAAGACCAAAAACCGAATGACCACTTGGTCAGAAACCAAAAACTAAAACCTGAATGACCACTCCCCGATGTCTTGAATTTGAAAATTTGAACTTACGTTAGCTGTTTCTGTTGGTGTTATATATTTAAGCTTTGCTTTAGTGGATATTACACTTGTTATTCCTTGATGAATGAGAATTATGTTTGGTTAAATAAGTTCCACGTTCTGTTGTTTTGCAT
>CACSLK010027840.1:7417315-7428847 GCA_902706635.1 Striga hermonthica
ATACCTCCGCCATTTTCAGAACCACCGCGCTTCATCTCTCCGACCAGATCTGAACGGGAGCCCGTGGCTCTCAAGGACAGTTGGGCATGTCGTCCGCCGCCCCATATTTGTCGTTGAGTCGACGTTGCGCCGTTGGCCGTCTGAGATGGTTATCCGACGTCGCGATGTTGTGTTCGACCTCGCCGGAAAGTGAAGAGGTCGGTCAAAATTCAGAGAGACAGTGGTGGCAGCATCTTTGAGGGCGGCGGTGGATGGTGTTGCGGCCGTGGACGACGGTCGTCGGTCTGTTGGAGGTGTTTGGTCGCGGGAAGGGGAGGGGGAGGGGGACGGGATGATGTGTGTGAGATTGGACTTGTATTTGAAAATTTGACAAGGTAGAAAGACTTAATAGCAATTTTATAAAATTTTTCTATACTACAATTGAGTTCAAGGGTCAAATCCATAATTAATTGAAATTCGTATTTTATGTAATATTTTATTATTTTTAATCTGAAAAAAAATAATATTTTTACTTGTACATCAATGTTATGTAAATTGCACTTTAATGTTAATTAAATTGCATGTTAATTATATAAAAATTGCACATTAATATTCTTATATAACATTTTTATTTATTCTTATTGAAAACATAATATTTAAAAATAAATGAAAAAATTAATATTTATCATAAAGGTATCCCGTCTTGATACATTCAAACATATATATTCCAAATAATATTATTTTTCATTAAATCATAAATAAAAAAAAAACATAATATTTTTTCGTATAATTCGGGATGTTCAGTTATTTTATTTATTAAAAAAAAACTAGATTCGACATTTAATCAACTAATATTATTCGATAGCAAAATTATTGAAATTATATTACGTGCACCGTGATGTGTTATAAAGTGCATCGTATTGTTATATAAAGTGCAACGTATCGATGTATAAAATACAACACTGAAATTTTGATACGTTAGCATGCTTGTGTTTTTTTAATGTATATTTGATGTGATGACTATTAAAAGTATTATGTAGATCCATTTTTTAATTTTATATTACTTAATATTTTTTATGAGAAGTAATGACATTAACTGTGTAATATGGTGATAATGTGCAACATGTTGTTTTATAAAGTGCAACTTTATGTTACATAATATGCAACGTGATGATATATAAAGTGCACTACGTGATATGAATTACGTAGTTTTGAAAACTAGCTTTAATAAATATAATTGTACATTGAATTAGCCTTAACCTTTTGAATGATTTATTATTTATTACTATAAAATAATATTTATAATTTTAATATTTTTTTATATATTAAATTTGAGATATTAAAAATTTTTGACGTTATACACCTTATTTATAATTAATATGCATTTATGAGTATATTGCAATAAATTAAATATTTGGTCATGAACTTAATTAGAGAAATACTCAAAATTAATAAAATCGCAAGATTGTCCCTCAACAGTATTTACTTAAAAAAAATTAACAAAAAAGACAATGAAACTCTAAATTCCTATTTTGAATTTGCAAATTTATTATAAATTTATATTTGAAAAATATATTTATGATTTTAAAATTTTATATAATAATATTATATTATTTTTTATTTATTATACATAATATATATATATATATATATGTTTAAAAATATATACAAAATAATATGTTTTTATACATTTTCTGTAAATTACAATTTAGCCCATGGACTAAATTGGAGTAAAGTTAAATATTTATGAATTCACACATTGACCCCAATGGTTTAATTATAAATAACTAAAAGTCTTAAACTTTGCAAATCAATCTTTGTAACTGGTCAAATTTTCAAACAGTAATCCGTAGCACACAAATAAGCTCCTGATCCATTCAGCCACCGGCGGCGGACTTTCGCACTACTGCACCGCACCAGTTGCTCACTCTCTCGCCGGTGAGGAAGCCTACGAGCCATCGACGGCAGGAAGGCAAGCAAGAGGCTGCTGTATTTTTTTTTTTGGCTGTAATTTTTATTTTTATTTTGTTACAACTGTAACGACAGCGAGGACCTACGTGAAATGGAGGTCGTGGGTGGCGCTAGATGGGCCGCCGGAGATATTTTGGGCGGAGGGCGACTATTTTCCGGCGGCTGCCTGTGAGCGAGACTCCGGCGGTGGCGGGATGCTCCGGCAGGCAGGATGTGAACGGCGGCGGCGTAGCCGTGGTTGGGATGAACGACGGTGGCAAACATGTGTTGTAATGTGTTAGATATTAAAGATCAAGCAAGAGTTGAACAGAGAAAACGAGAGAATGGAGGAGAGAAAAGATTTCTGTATTAGCTCGCAAAAATGAGAATGACAACAACTGATTTAGGGTTTGTTGATACATGATATATATTGTGCTAAAGAATAAAAAGTTGGTAAAGAAAAATAATACTAGAAGTGCTATTACAAATGACAACTATGTCTATTACAAAATAATCAATTATCCTATATGTTAACACCCCCCCCNNCCCCCCCGCAAGAGTAGCATGTATATTTGGCATGCTAATCTTGGAAAGAAGGTGCTGAAATGCAGGGCCTGGTAAGGGCTTTGTGAGAAAGTCTGCCAATTGATCTTTTGTGGAAATGTGTTGAAGTTGAATCAAGCCTTTGGAAATCTTCTCCCGGATCAAGTGGCAGTCAAGCTCGATGTGTTTGGTCTTTTCATGGAAAACAGGATTTTGTGCCATGGCTAATGCAGATTTGCTATCTGTGAATAGAGAAACAGGAGCATTAAGTTTGAAACCCAATTCATGGCATAAGGATATTAACCATTGGATTTCACAGGAAGTGAAAGCCAAAGCCCTGTACTCTGCTTCTGCAGATGACTTACTTACTGTGGGCTGTTTCTTGGATTTCCAAGATATAAGAGAGTCACCAAGGAAAATTAAATATCCAGTGACACTCTTTCTTGTGTCAACACAAGATGTCAGTCACTATCTGAGTATGCAGTAAAATTGAAAGAGGAGTGTTTATGGAACAATATACCTTTGCCAAAAGTGTTTTTCACATACCTTAACACTCTGTATGCTGCAGTCATATGAAACTGAGATGGACTAGACATGAATTGACTCAAAGATTGAACAACAAATGCAATGTCAGGCCTGCTTATAGTAAGATATAACAATCTTCCAACTAATCTTCTATATTCAGAGGGTCAGATAAAGGCACATGATCATTGGAAGATTTACTTAGTTTTAATGTAGGATCCATGGGTGTTGTTGCTGGTTTACAACCTAACATCCCTGTGTCATTGAGTATGTCTAAGGCATACTTTCTTTGACACATATGGATTCCTTTATCAGAGTGTGCAAATTCAAGACCAAGTATGTATTTCAACTTACCTAGGTCTTTAATAGTAAAACAGGCATGTAAATGTGCTTTAATAGACTGAATATGACTGAGATTATTACCAGTAATGATTATATCATCCACATATACAAGTAGAGCAGTGAAAGAACTAGAAGAAGACATGTAAAAAAGTTAACAATCAGCTATAGATTGAGTAAAGCCATAATGTAAGAGACATTGAGTAAGCTTTTGAAACCATTGCCTCGATGCTCGTTTTAAACCATAAAAACTCTTTGTTAATTTGCAAACTGTGGATTTAGTGGGAACAACATAACCAGGTGGTGGTTTCATATATACTTCCTCAAGTAAATCACCATGTAAAAAAGCATTGTTTACATCTAATTGATGTATATGCCATTGTTTTAAAAAAGATAGGGCAATAAGAAATCTTACAGTGGTAATTTTAGCTACAGGAGAAAGTATCAAAGAAATCAATACCTTCTTCCTGAGTGTAGCCTTTTGCAACTAACCTGGCCTTGTATCTTTCAATGGAGCCATCAGACATGTATTTAACTCTAAACACCCATTTACAGCCAATACAGTTCTTATCTTTAGGAAGTTCAGTTAGTTGCCATGTATTGGTTTGTTCTAGGGCCTGAATTTCTTTGTTCATGGCCTCTTGCCAAAGAGGATCTTTGGCTGCTTGGTTATAAGTGGTAGGTTCAGTCACATTAGTAATTGATGCAGTAAAATATGTATGAGAATCAGAGAGACATGATGTTGATAAAAAATCTGAGATGGGATATTTGGATGTTCCAGTGTTATCTGAAAATGAATCAATGGGATTGGAAGAAGTGGATGAACTGTCAACAAGATAGAAGAAGTATTGGGTAAAGAATGATGGTAAATGTCAAGATAAGCAGGTGGCTTAGATATTCTTGATGATTTTCTGATTGCAGGTTGTGGAGGATTATCTTGGGAATTTGAAGGAGATGGAGAATGTAAATTTCCAGATTGAGGGGATGGAACTATGGTTGTGGTATCAGAATTTGAAAATATAGGAGTTTGTGTTTGATGTGCAGGGGTAGTATCTGGTTGGGATTCAAATGGAAAAGGGACAGAAGGTTCAGGAAATAAAGGAGTATGATGTTGATTTTCAACAGATTTGAATGGGAAAACATTTTCATAAAAGATAACATCTCTGAATCTAAATATTTTCTTGGTTTCCAAGTTATAAAGGGTATAGCCTTTATAACCTAAGAGATAACCAAGTAGAATGCATTTTGAGGCTCTTGGGTCAAATTTGGTTCTGTGGTTTTGTAAAGTGGAAGCATAGCACAAACACCCAATAATTTTTAAATGGTCATAAGAGGGTGGTTTGTTGTAAAGCATTTCTAAAGGTGTTTTATTTTGTAAAACTGGAGTTGGGAGTCTATTGATAATATGCACAACACTCATTATGCAATCAATCCAAAAATGTAATGGGAGATGAGCATGAAATAGAAGTGCTCTAGCTACTTGTAAGATGTGTTGGAGTTTTCTTTCAACCCTAGCATTTTGCTGAGGTGTTTCAACACATGAAGATTGATGAAGAATGCCATTTTGTGCAAAAAAATCTTTAAGAATGAACTCAGTTCCATTATCAATTCTAATGGATTTGATTTTAGTGTTGAACTGAGTGAGAACCATGTTGTAGAAATTATGTAGATGCTGTTTAGTGTCAAATTTATGCATACGTGGATAAATCCAAGTAACTCTGGTAAAATCATCTACAATGGTTAGAAAAAATTTGTATCTAGAATGAGAAATAATAGAGAAAGGACCCCATACATCACAATGAATAAATTCAAAAGGAAATTGAGAATTAGAAGAACTTTCTTGAAAAGGTAACCTTTTCTGCTTAGAAAAGTGACAAACATCACATGGAGGTGTGGGTGTGCATGGAACATAAGAGATATGCATAGATTGCAGCTTAGAAAAAGATAAGTGTCCAAGTCTTGAATGCCATAACTGTGTATCAGTAGCAAATGCATTTACAGGTAAAGGTAAAGGTAAAGTTACATTTTCAGCAACATGTACACTTTTAGGAAGAACAGAAACGGAAGAATGATTAGCTAAAACAGAAGATTGATCTAGTTTGAGATGATATAGCCCATCCTTTAGATCAGCAAAGCCAATCATTCTGTGACTGTTCAAGTCTTGTAATATGCAAGAGGATGACATGAATTTAACTACATAGTTATTAGTGGCAGCTAGTTTGGATACAGATATCAGATTAAAATGAAATGAGGGAACATATAAAGCATCATGCAGGAGCAAGGATGGTGATAAAGCAACAGTACCAGTGTTTTGAGCATGAGTATGATTTCCATTTGGTAAATTTATTTGGATGTGAACAGGGGAAACATGAGAAGTATATAAACTAGGTGAGCATATCATGTGATCAGTTGCGACTGTATCAAGTATCCAAGTATTTGCAGATAGAGTTTTGGAAACCATACAAGACATTGAGTTAGGAATACCTGTATTACCAGTAAATGTTGTTCCAACCACAGGAGCAGACTGTGGAATAGTTTCCTGAGATTTCTTAAAGGCTAGAAACTCATTGAACAAACTGTTATTCACAGAGTCATACACACTAGATGAAATGTTCTGTGTAACAGGAGATTCAGCTAAGACAGCATGAGCAGATGGGTGGGGATTATTACCCTTTGGAACATTCCAGTTTGGAGGATATCCAATTATTTGGAACCATCTCTCAACAGTATGACCTAGGTGTCCACAATGAGTGCATTTTGGTCTAGGTTTATCTTTAGAAAAGTTGAATTTGGTTTGTTTGTTGAAATGAGATAGATTGTTGGTTTTTGCAAGTATAGCAAGGGGTTCAAGTGTTTTGGTGTTGTTTGTTAGAGATCTTTGGCTTTCTTCTTGCAACAGTAGGGAATACACAGTAGTGAGGGATGGCAGAGGTGTAGATAGTAAGAAATGACTTCTTAATGAAGAATAAGAGTCATTTAAGCCAATTAAAAATTTCATCACAGAATCATGTTGTTGAGCATTTGTCATGGCTTCAAAGATGTTGCAAGAAGAGTTATTAAATGCACCACAAACACATTTGAAAATCGGGCGATATGTCACATATTCATCCCAAAGAGTTTTGAAAGCATTAAAATACTGAGTAATGGACATGTTACCCTGATCAATTGTGGTGAGAGATTTTTCCAACTGGAAAACCCTAGGACCACTAGACAAAGCATAACGAGATTTAATCTCTTCCCATACATCTTGTGCAACAAAAAAGAAAAGCAGTGATTGTCTAATGTCCTTATGTACAGAGTTTAAGAGCCACGATAGTACCAGATTGTTAGCACGGACCCAAGCCAGAGACAGAGACGGATTTACCATTGGATTGGGCGCAGATATCGTACCATCGATGAATCCGAGTTTATTCTTGATGCTCAACGCCATGGATACCGCTCGCGACCAGGAAACGTAATTGTCGCCATTGAACTGCTCTGCAAAGATCAAAGCGCCTGGATTGTCGCTTGCGTGGAGAAAGAACGGAGACGCAGGATCGTCTGATGGATTGACAGTCGCCATTTCAATCGAAGAAATAGTCTATGAACAGATCTTCAGAACCGATAAACAGATCTTCAAAACCGATGAACAGATGGCAAAAAATTGCAGCGAGATTCAGAAATTCGCAAAATCAACAAAAATAGGGCAAAATATCGAAAGCAAAATCGGATCACAATAGAAAAAATAGATCGACAGCGGAATAGATCGGAGAAATCATCCGGCAAATGATACCATGATAGATATTAAAGATCAAGCAAGAGTTGAACAGAGAAAACGAGAGAATGGAGGAGAGAAAAGATTTTTGTATTAGATCGCAAAAATGAGAATGACAACAACTGATTTAGGGTTTGTTGATACAAGATATATATAGTGCTAAAGAATAAAAAGTTGCTAAAGGAAAATAATACTAGAAGTGCTATTACAAATGACAACTATGCCTATTACAAAATAATCAATTATCCTATATGTTAACATAATGTTGTGTGATAGTTTTTTTCTGTGCCGAGAGGGAGAGAAATAGTGAGGAGAGAGAAAGTGTGTTTGAGTGTGAGAGAGAGAGAGAGAGAGTGGGGAGAGAGAGAGACGTGGTGGGTGATGAATGTTTGGTGTGTTATTTGATTTATGATGGGTCCCACATGTTATTAATTATTTATGTGTATTGTAATTACCAATTTACCCTTGATGAGTGTGAAAAATATGTATTTTTTTGTCATTAGATCGGATGATCTAATGGCTACGATTTATTGCTATTTCTTGAACAAAGCATCATTCTAATGTGATCTCAACCCATATAATATAATATTATATAAATTAGACATTATAAATATTATTATATAAATTATATATATCATATAAATTATTATATTTATATTATATTATATATAATATATGTAATAAATATATATTATTATATATTATTATATATTATAAATTATAATATAAAATAAAAAAATATATTATATAATATAATATTTATATTCTATATATAAAAAATAAAAAATATATATTATATTTATATTTTATATTTATATAATATATAATATATATTATATATTAAATTATATATTATATATATAATATATATATAATTTAATTTATATAACTGTTATTATATAAATTATATATATATAATATATTAATTTATATTTTATATAATATATAATATATATTATATATTAAATTATATTTATATTATATATATAATATATATATAATTTAAGTTATATAACTGTTATTATATAAATTATATATAATATATTATATATATATATTAAATTATATATATTTTATAATATATATATAACGGTTATTATATAAAAATTTTATATATAATATAACACATATAATATATATTATATATTAACCATTATATATATGTTATATAAATACGTTATAAATAAAATATATATATATATGTTATATATATATATTATTTTCTTTATATATGATTTAGAATATATATATTATTTGACAGTAATGACATAATAGTAAATTCAGTGATAAAGTAATGACATAATGGTAAATTCAGTTAAAAAATAAGGGTATAATGGTATAATGGTAAATTCAACGATAAAGTAAGGTTATAATTATAAATTCGATGAAAAAGTAACACCGTCAGTATTAAAGTAACGTGTTAACATCAAAGGGCATGTATGCACGCATATATTAAATTCAAGGGGGTTTGACGCAATTTTTGAAACACAGGGGATAACGCGCAAATTTCATATAATACAGGGGGATTTGGTGCAATAAACCCCCAAATAAAACCATCAACCTGCTCGAGCTATCCATAATAAACTCCATCGACCTGCTGTTGGGTTCAAAAGCACAAATACCATAAAACCAAGTAAAGTAAAAACATTAACTTGCTGGAGCTGTCAATAATAAACTCCATCGACCTGCAACTGGGATCAAAAGCATAAATACAACAAAACCAAACCAAATAAAACCATCAACCTGCTTGAGTTATCCATAATGAACTTCATTGACCTGCCGCAGTGGGATCGAAAACACAAATACAATAAAACCAAACCAAACAAAACCATTAACCTTCTCGAGCTATCCATAATGAGCTTAATCGGCCTGCCACTGAGATCAAGAATACAAATAGAACAAAACCAAACCAAATAAAACCATCAACCTACTCGAGTTATCCATAATGAGCTTGATCGACCTGCCACTAAGATCAAGAACACATATACAACAAAACAAAACCAAATAAAACCCATCAACCTGCTCGAGTTATCCGTAATGAGCTTATTGACCTACCACTGAGGTTAGGAACAAATATACAATAAAATCAAACCAAATAGAACCAACTAGAAATCATCAACCTGCCTTCGAGGTCTCCGATAGGCTCCGTGTCTTCCCGACCCAACACTAGGATCGACCACTTGTCCACCCCTATCGCGGGATGCCAAAAACAAGTGGATTTGGTCTTGACACTTGCCCACCCCAAAGAATGTTCGAAACATAGCGGTCGTCCAGCCTGGAGGCGTGGACTTTTTCGACCACCTGCCCACTCCAAGGAATGCTCGAAACAAGCGACCACTTGCCCACCCCTATAACGGGATGTTCAAAATGAGGGATTTTTGTCTTGACACTTGCCCACCCCAAAGAAAGTTCGAAACATAGCGGTCGTCCAGCCCGGAGGCGTGGACTTTTTTGACCACCTGCCCACCCGAAGGAATGTTCTAAACAAGCGACTACTCGCCCACCCCTATCGCGAGATGTTCAAAATGAGAGAATTTTGTCTTGACACTTGTCCACTCCAAGGAATGTTCTAAACATAGCGGTTGTCCAGCCCGGAGGCATGGACTTTTTCGACCACCTGCCCACCCCAAGAAATGTTCTAAACAAGCGACCACTCGCCCACCCTTATCGCGGGATGTTCAAAACGAGGGACTTTTGTCTTGACACTTGCCCACACCAAGGAATGTTCGAAACATAGCGGTCGTCCAGCCTGGAGGCGTGGACCTTTTCGACCACCTGCCCACCCCAAGGAATGTTCTAAACAAGCGACCACTCGCCCACCCTATTGCGGGATGTTCAGAACAAGGGACTTTTGTCTCGACACTTTCCCACCCCAAGGAATGTTCGAAACATAGCGGTCGTCCAGCCTGGAGGCGTGGACTTTTTTTTACCACCTGCCCACCCGAATGAATGTTCTAAACAAGCGACCACTCGCCCATCCCTATCACGGGATGTTCAAAACGAGGGACTTTGTTCTTCACTCGAACGACCTGCCACTGAGGTCCGATGTAAAGCACACCAAACACAACAAGATAGAATAGTAATCGATCATTTTTGTTAGTACCAAATGTATAATTACGTTGAACGAAAAAAATATCAAATGCATTTTTCGACCTCCCTTTCTTCTTTGTACATGACGACCCACATTTATCGTTTAAATCCTGTTATCCAGTCCCCACACCAATCAAGAAGTGTATGTAAGTGTCCAATCCACATGCTCATGTATTTCCCTTAGCAAGAATTCAAAAAATATCATTAGTCGCATTTTATCCACATCATCCAATTTGCAATTTCCTTTGAAATAACATAAGAGATGAGTAAGTCAAAGCAGTCAAACTGGTCCACGTGTTTTTATACAAAACCTCAATCTACAGACAAGTCTCCTTATCCCGATATGAAATCCCATAAATACTCACTCAAAGACAAAGTCGAGCAAAATTTCACAAAACCATGAATTCAACAAACCGCTACAACAAATCATACTCTGCAGATACATACAAATGCACCAAACGAAACTCCAAATGTGTTACTCCCAATACCAAGCTCCACGCAAGAAATACAAGAGATCAAATACAAACATCACCATCTCCTTGATTTAATACTTGCTCGGGTAAAATTATGAATAATCATATAAAAAAAATCCGCATTTTCACATTAAAATCCATATAAGAGGTCCAATCATGGAAATTTAATCCATGTCCTCCAGCACACCGATGGAAAATGATAATAGCACCAAACATACGATACGTACAATCACAAGATATCCTCAATCAAATAATTTTTTCCCAGGCAAACTAAATAGTTCCTTCATGAATAAACTGAACAATTTTGATGAATAAATCGAATATATCCGCGAACAAATCAAATAATTTTTCCACAGAAATATCACATAATACCTCCACGAGCAAATTAAATATCTTCACGATCAAATCCAACAATCCCTCGATCAAATCAAATATCATCGCGAACAAATGAAATATATCCACGATCAAATCAAGTATTTTCTCGACAAGTAAATCACATGATTCCCACGAATAAACCAAATAATCCTCCACTAATAAACTAAATAATATCTCCTCCACCAAATCAAATAATATCCATGAATAAATCACATAATTCTTCATGATTAAACCAAATAATATATCCTCGACCAAATAAAAAAATGTCCACGAATAAGTCACATAATTCTCGATGAGTAAATCAAATAATATCTCCTCAAATAAACCAAATAATTCCACAAATAAATTAAATATTATTCCACAAATAAGTCCAACAGTACTCCACAAATAAATCTCACATTTTCACCAATTAAAAAAACCTCAAGCCCATTATTTAAAGAAACCACATACATTCACCACGAAAATTCTATCTCAGGTTACCTTCCTGTCCGCAATAGATCGTCCCAA
>CACSLK010027840.1:7437730-7459704 GCA_902706635.1 Striga hermonthica
GAGGTGGGGGTTAGCGACTTTTGCCTCAATTGAGTCGATATGTGCTGTAAGAATCTCCATTTATGTGCTCAGTCGAGCACACCCGAGCTCAATCTCCACATCTCGAGTGGTCTGGGCAGCTATGCGAGCAAGGATGAGGTCGAGCTTTTCATCGTATGTCAGAGCAACCTCCCGAGGTTCATTACTGTATGTAGGTCCGCCTTGAGTGGTGATCTCGTGGGAGAAATTGGTAGCTCGATCTTCTAAGGCTTGCACGCGCTCCACAAGTTCCTCGATTCTAGACTCAAGGTTGCTCCTACGAGCCGCTTGGGATGCCAAAAGAGTGAGGACCTGGTCGAGCTTGGCATTGTACTCTGAGGAATCCTCGAGGGACTCATATGGCTGCTCAACGGGCCCAGAATCCCACTGCTGCTCGTAAGGAAATGGCAAGGTCTGGCCGAAGTCCCAAGAATCATGGTAAAGAGGTGACTGGTTCGGACGGGCACACCGGGCTGCAGTCTCTTCTTCCTGAGCTAATCGGGATGCTGCGAAAACGTAGATACGGTCGAGCTTCTTGTCAAACTCGTGGGACTCATAAGTTTGCTCGACTGTGTAAGGATCCCAGCACTGCTCGGAAGAGTACGGATATGACTGGTTGTGGTACCCGGTGTGATAGCTCGGCTCGTAACCCCAAGGTTGGGTGTGCGGATAAGGAAACGCACGGTTGAAGTTTATATCTCCTGCACACCAAAGTAGAACAACCACGCGTAGCCACGAAAAAGAGAAAACAAAGAAAACAAAAAGAAAATAGACAAAAAGAAAGCAAAGAAGCACAAAAAGAAGAACAGAATCACGGAAAACACAAAATAAAGAGAAACATAGAAAATAAAATCAATACCGAAACCAAATATCATACTTGCCTTCCCCGACAACGGCGCCAAATTTGTTGAGTACAAATTGTTATTTTTACCGAGTACCGAATCGAAAGATTCGTTCCCCGGGTCGATCTCACGAGGAAGGCGGTTCAGAATTTAGCTTTGATATTGATAACACATAAAAAGAAAATTAAACCTAAACATTCTAAGCACGATTGGAGATATGATAATTATGAGCTATAAATAATATAAAAATAATAATCTATCTAAAAATGTGAACGAAATAAGAATGGAGAAGCTAGGGAGTCGGGCAATTAATTCAAGTTCTACTCGCACACCGGGACATGAATCATTCTATTCTAGATTGATGCTCTCGCTAAGACATCTAGCGGTTCGCTCCCAATAACTCTTCGAAACAAGGGATTGAACATAGACGAATAAACTCGAGCATACGACACATGTCAATTATCCCAATCCCAATAACTTTTTGTAACAAGGGAGGGGTCATCGAAAAGCGCATATTTCAACCCAAAACTTATAGACTAATCAGTTACGATATTGTCTACCTCATGCAAGCCTAGTTCTACGACTTCTCCCCTTTCGGGTCTAAAAATCGATAATTCAATTAGAAGAAGTTTAATCAACTAATCACATAGAATCGACAAACCCTAACTCGACAAATTAACATCCAATTGTCACCAATAGCAAGATCAAAATGTCACTTTTCGATTATATCAATCTATCGAACAAGAATTCAACAATTCTGAATCAATTCAACCCACACAAGAACAAACAATTCAAGCCCGAGAGATACAAATTAAACAAGAACAATCATCCCCTATCCCTAGCAATAAGAATTAGCTACGCAATATCAATTCAACACAATTAATCATCTCTCTCAATTTAATTATTTTCATGAATTAAAAATAAAGAGAAGAACTTACATTAAATCGCAATTCGAGTGTTGAATCCAAAATTACAAAGCTCCTTGAATTCCAAAAAAAAAAGAGGAAAAAATGGAAGAGAAAGATGAAAGAAGAAGGAAGAAAGGAGAAGAAGAAGAGGAGAAGGAGAAGGGAGTTTTTGTTCGTGTTTTCTCGCCCTAGGTTCGTCCCCAGGAGGGGGAGAATGTTCCCGAACGATTCTAAAATCTGCTATTATAATTGGTGAAAACGCAAGCTCCGCGGCCGCGACCATCCTCCGTGGCCGCGACCTTATTTTGTTGAATTTGGGACTGGCAGCTTTTTGTTCGCCGCGGCCCGCGGTGAAGAAAGGGTCGCGGCCGCGGCGATGAAATCTGCACTGCACGACTTTACGGTTTTTGCTTGTTCGGGTTCGTTTTAACTCAGAATTGAGTTCCGTTTTTTTCTACGCGTCGCTAACGAACCCCTCTATCCAACTATATAAACTCATCAAATATTTTCTTGAAAAACTGTCCTCTCGAAGCTTCCTACCTGCACACTGAAAATGAAAACAAAACCGAAAACCACCGAAAAACAAACGGAACACACCAAGACACTCAAAATAACGCAAAACACACAATAAACGACAAAACGGACTAAAAACTAACTAAAAGACCTAACATAGGGGAAAAAGAAAGACAAAATGACAAAGAAAAATGCAACAAAAATGGGACAAATAACTCCCCCACACTTAAACCTTTGTTCGTCCCGAACAAAAAAAAGAAAACAAGACACGAGCATTGATATGGTTTCAAATAAGAAGTGTCTCAAAATACCCAATTAAATTGAGTCGAATTCCAACGAACGTATGACCATATGCCTCACATATCAACTTGACCTTGAAATGACAAACTCTCAAAACATAGATCATCTCATATGTCTCACTCATTTTCTTATATGAATAAATGTTAGGTACACTCAAAATTGGTCAACATTCAAGTTTCAACATATGCTTGCCAATCATTTAAATTACTCAAAGACAATCAAAGCTCAAAATGTGCGAATCAAGAGGACTTCATGGGTTGTAATGCGGGTTTAAGGAAGGATATATGCCATAAAAGAAGCTCAAATAAACAACAAAATTCTCGAGCAAATAATTACTCGAGTTCTCCGCTACCAATCTGGATTAAACAATACACAGTCACCATCCACCAAACAACTCCACAACCAACACCCAACTGCTCTAATCGAATTGCAACATCACTTGACCCAATTTCTTTTTCCTCTTCTTTTTTTTTATTTTTATTTGGAGAGTGACTTTTTCCGAACAAGAACGAATCGAAAGGGCAACATTCTATAGGTTTAAACATTGGAGGTCATCCAAGTGTCCTACAGTAGTTTCCCGATGCTCATTACCCGTCAACGTGAATCGACTAGTAAGAGGAGCAGAATCCATTCGAATCGCCGTGTGAGCTCTCATTTTTTTCATTTTTTTAACTGGTCAAGCAAATAACAATGCAACTCAATATCCACCATATTCAGAAATACCACCACTTCCCCAGTTATCACGCAAATCAGTCAACAGGTTGACAACAAAAGGTTTTAAGCTCAAACGGGCTACTAGTGGAGAAATAAATTTTAGGACAAGGAACAAGGCAGAAGTGAGCTAATCAAACAAAACGCCTCAATCATATTCGCAATTTCAAACTCTAATTGATTCCTTTCAAACAAGCTCAATGCAAGTTCTAATCATGTATCTCACAAGAAAGAAGAGAAAGGACCAAAACCTCACAAGGCAAATAGATGCCATTCAAAGTAATGAAGCAAATACCGAGGCAATGACTACACGTTCGTTATCACAACTTCCCAATTTCATCATAACATTACTCAACCATTCATATAATTCACCAATACCATGCTCAACAAAACAAAAACCTAAAGCTAGACCAGTCCACCATATAAACATGCAAAATCCAACTAGACTCCCCCACACTTAAAATGAGGCAATTACCTCATTGCTTCAACTCAAAACAGGAAGTCAAATACTAGGACCAAATAATTTCATATAGCGAACCAATACCAGCAACTACCACAACACACAAAACTTCACGAAGGAACTCAAAAAGAGAAAGATAAAGAAAAGGGTGTGCAAACCGAAACGCCTCGAGGAGAATAAGCATCTACGTGTAAGTAGCTCGCCTATGCTCATCCTCGCAAACTCATACCTGCCAATAAGAAAATCACGAAACTCCAAACTCCCATTATTCCAAGATAAAACTAAAAAGCGAAAAGAAAAATGTCTAAGAAAGCAGTAAATCACTTGGGTTGCCTCCCAAGAAGCGTTTGTTTAACGTCATTAGCTTGACGAAACTTGAGGGGGACTCAACCGGGATCTAGGAAGAAGTGACGGTTGTGCCACGCCTTCGTGTTTTCTAGAAGTGGTAGCATGGGAAGCTTGGCGATAAGGCTGGCATAGTGGATTTGGGTGGCGATGTTCTTCTTGAAGCGGGCTCGGGCACGAGCAATCCCCAACTCTAAACGCAGAGCTTTTCCCACACGGGCTCTGTCGTCGATCTCCAGAAGTATAAGCTCATCTGTGGAGCAAGTCGAACTGAATACTCCCCACTTCGTAACACAGTAAAACGGCTTCAAAGAAGGATGCTCCAACTCGGATATGGGGGAAGGGACTTGAGAATAAAGCCCGTGAGTCTCCTCATCTGAAATAACGTCAATGTCTCGCTGGGGCGCATCATCTTCTTCTTCGGCCTCACACATTTGCTTCATCGTACGGGCTTGAGTATCAAGCATGAGGTGGGGGTTAGCGACTTTTGCCTCGATTAAGTCGATATGTGCTGTAAGAATCTCCATTTATGTGCTCAGTCGAGCACACCCGAGCTCAATCTCCACATCTCGAGTGGTCTGGGCAGCTATGCGAGCAAGGATGAGGTCGAGCTTTTCATCGTATGTCAGAGCAACCTCCCGAGGTTCATTACTGTATGTAGGTCCGCCTTGAGCGGTGATCTCGTGGGAGAAATTGGTAGCTCGATCTTCTAAGGCTTGCACGCGCTCCACAAGTTCCTCGATTCTAGACTCAAGGTTACTACTACGAGCCGCTTGGGATGCCAAAAGAGTGAGGACCTGGTCAAGCTTGGCATTGTACTCTGAGGAATCCTCGAGGGACTCATATGGCTGCTCAACGGGCCCGGAATCCCACTACTGCTCGTAAGGATATGGTAAGGTCTGGCCGAAGTCCCAAGAATCATAGTAAAGAGGTGACTGGTTCGGACGGGCACACCGGGCTGCAGTCTCTTCTTCCTGAGCTAATCGGGATGCTGCGAAAACGTAGATACGGTCGAGCTTCTTGTCAAACTCGTGGGACTCATAACTTTGGTCGACTGTGTAAGGGTCCCAGCACTGCTCGGAAGAGTACGGATATGACTGGTTGTGGTACCCGGTGTGATAGCTCGGCTCGTAACCCCAAGGTTGGGTGTGCGGATAAGGAAAAGCATGGTTTAAGTTTATATCTCCTGCACACCAAAGTAGAACAACCACGCGTAGCCACGGAAAAGAGAAAACAAAGAAAACAAAAAGAAAATAGACAAAAAGAAAGCAAAGAAGCACAAAAAGAAGAACAAAATCACGAAAAACACAAAATAAAGAGAAACATAGAAAATAAAATCAATACCGAAACCAAATATCATACTTGACTTCCCCGAGAACGGCGCCAAATTTGTTGAGTACAAATTGTTATTTTTACCGAGTACCGAATAGAAAGATTCGTTCCCCGGGTCGATCTCACGAGGAAGGCGGTTCAGAATTTAGCTTTGATATTGATAACACATAAAAAGAAAATAAAACCTAAACATTCTAAGCACGATTGGAGATATGATAATTATGAGCTATAAATAATATAAAAATAATAATCAATCTAAAAATTTGAACGAAATAAGAATGGAGAAGCTAGGGAGTCGGGGAATTAATTCAAGTTCTACTCGCACACCGGGACATGAATCATTCTATTCTAGATTGATGCTCTCGCTAAGACATCTAGCGGTTCGCTCCCAATAACTCTTCGAAACAAGGGATTGAACATAGACGAATAAACTCGAGCATACGACACATGCCAATTATCCCAATCCCAATAACTTTTCGTAACAAGGGAGGAGTCATCGAAAAGCGCATATTTCAACCCAAAACTTATAGACTAATCAGTTACGACATTGTCTACCTCATGCAAGCCTAGGTCTACGACTTCTCCCCTTTCGGGTCTAAAAATCGATAATTCAATTAGAAGAAGTTTAATCAACTAATCACATAGAATCGACAAACCCTAACTCGACAAATTAACATCCAATTGTCACCAATAGCAAGATCGAAATGTCACTTTTCGATTATATCAATCTATCGAACAAGAATTCAACAATTCTGAATCAATTCAACCCACACAAGAACAAACAATTCAAGCCCGAGAGATACGAATTAAACAAGAACAATCATCCTCTATCCCTAGCAATAAGAATTAGCTACGCAATATCAATTCAACACAATCAATCATCTCTCTCAATTCAATCATTTTTCATGAATTAAAAATAACGAGAAGAACTTACAACAAATCGCAATTCGAGTGTTGAATCTAAAATTACAAAGCTTAATCCTTGAATTCCAAGAAAAAGAGGAAGAAAAATGGAAGAGAAAGATGAAAGAAGAAGGAAGAAAGGAGAAGAAGAAGAGGGGAAGGAGAAGGGAGTTTTTGTTCGTGTTTTCTTGCCCTAGGTTCGTCCCCAGGAGGGGGAGAACGCTCCCGAACGATTCTAAAATCTGCTATTATAATTGCTGAAAACGCGAGCTCCGCGGCCGCTACTTTCCGCGACCGCGACTTTTTTTTGCTGAAGTTAGGACTGGCAGCTTTTTGTTCGCCGCGGCCCGTGGTGAAGAAATGGTCGCGGCCGCGGCGATGAAATCTGCACTGCACGACTTTACGGTTTTTGCTTGTTCGGGTTCGTTTTAACTCGGAATTGAGTTCCATTTTTTTCTACGCGTCGCTAACGAACCCCTCTATTTAACTATGTAAACTCATCAAATATTTTCTTAAAAACCTGTCCTCTCGGAGCTTCCTACCTGCACACCGAAAATGAAAACAAAACCTAAAACCACCGAAAAACAAACGGAACACACCAAGACACTCAAAATAACGCAAAACACGCAATAAACGACAAAACGGACTAACAAAGGTTTAAGTGTGGGGGAGTTGTTTGTCCCACACTTGTTAATAAACGACAATAAACGAAAAAACGGACAAAACAGTCAAAACGCAAAACACGCAATAAATGACAATAAGTGTGGGGGAGTTGTTTGTCCCACACTTTGTCCCACAAAGGTTTAAACGCAAAACACGCAATAAATGACAAAACGGACAAAACAGTCATTAACCTATCTTGTTAATGACTGTTGTCCATGTTTGGTTTTATTTTTGTGTCTTTTCTTTTCTTTTCTTTCTATTCACGACGAACAAAGGTTTAAGTGTGGGGGAGTTGTTTGTCCCATTTTTGTTATGTTTTTTCGTGTTTATTTTATATTTCTTTTCCCTACGTTTCAGGTGTTTCTTTAGTTTTTAGTCTGTTTCGTGTTTTATTATGTGTTTTCCTTCATTTTGAGACTTTAGGTGTTTTTCGTTTGTTTTTTTCGGTATTTTTTTGTATTGTATCGTTTTTGGTGTGTAGGTTAGGAGCTTCGGACAAATTTTCTCTTCTGAAAAAATTGGTTTCGAGAGCATAGTTTAATAAAGGGGTTCGTTAGCTACGTGTAGGAAAAAACAAACTCAATTCTGAGTTCGGACGTGCTCAAACGAGGCCAAAACGTAAAATGGCGCAGTGCAGTACAAAGTCGCGACTGACGACTAGCGAGCGCAAAGTCGCAACTCGCGACTTTAACAGAGCCGGAAGTAGCAGTTCGCGAGCTCGAGTTGCGAATCACGAGTTATGTCACGACCGACCCAGATTTTGAAAAAATTGATGATGCGCAACTCGCGATGAAGTTGCGACTTGCGACCGAGGAAAGTGATAAGTCGCGACTAGCGACTTGGCCGACGCGAATTTCGAGATGCAGGTTTTAACATCAGATTTTGGACCTAGGACATATTATTCCATCCCCAAACTTGTTTTGTTCAAGTTTTCTCTCCACAAACACCATAATGTTAGAATATTTTTCTCCGTTTTTTTTTCTCTCTCATGCTTGGATTATTTGACACAAAGGCGTTTGGATTGAAATCTCGCAAGTCTTAATCCGATTGTGAGTTTTTCAATTCTATTTTATTATTGTTGATTGGTTTAATGTTCTTAATTCTGGGTAGCACGAAATTTAATCTAAGCATGAGGTAATTCATTCACCTAGTTAGGGATTTTGATTATTGTTTTGAATTATGAGGAATGTGATTTGTTCAATCTATGCGAGTTGTGTGAATTATAGGGTTAGTTGATTGATCATCATTCTAACCTATTTAATCAGCGTTTAGAACCGAGAGGTCGGTCGATTTAGGCTCGTATAGAGTAGACAAGTTCGTAAAAGTATTGTCAATGTGTTGCTTGTTTGAATGAGTTTATCGTTTATGTATGTGCTCTTGTTACGAAGAGTTATTGAGCATAGCCTCTAGACGTGTAGGCTTGTTAAATCTCGTAACCGAACAAATAAGCGTACGTAGTTCAGGACTTGATGAGATTTCCCGACCCCTAGAACTTCTTCTTTTTCTCTAGAAATTTAAATGTCAATTCTTTAAATTGCTTTTCTAGTTCTAACTTGTTTTAGTTAATTCTGCGAATCAATCGTGATTAGAATGTTAAGGACTTATTTTATTTTCGTGTGTGATCAATACCAACGCTAAATTCCGAACCGTCTTTCTTGAGAGATTGACTCGGGGAAAGAATCTTCTGATTCGGTACTCGGTAAAAATAAATATAATTTGCTACAACAAATTTACCTCGAAAAGATCTATAGGTGACACAAACAATTTTCCGATCGGAGAACGTTTTCTGGTGACCGGCGGCAGTGATGATGGCAGCGTTGGGTGGAGGTGAAGGAGCTTGCTGAAAAATTTTAGAATTTTTTCGGTCAGAACTCCATTTGACATTTTGAAAGGGTCCCACAGACGACGCCAATAATAGTGAAATGGACATCACCCGGACTCCTTCAACTCGAATGGCCTCCGTACCTGCAGAACCCAACGCTGGCGGTGGGCCTCCGATGCCTAAGTCAGTACTCGATGAAGAGAGAGAGAGAGAGAGAGAGAGAGAGAGTGTAGTAATGACTGAAGAGAGAATAAGAGAATGAGATACCTTAGCCCCTTTTATAAGGGGAGTGTACTTTTTGAGCCCAAGTTGGGCTTGGCCCATATCATTATGTTATATGTCTTAGCCCATAAGTTGGCTTATTCTCTAATATATTCTTTCTTATCCATAAAAGTCGGTCTAGTATAATATCATATATCATTATTGGTGAATAAAATATTGACAATGATCCTACTAGTTTGAAAACTTCATGTAACATTGGCGTTGGAGATTGAAAGTTGACAAAAAGTGAGGGTGCACCAAGAAAATTTCATAAAAAAGTCTGTTGGAGTCGATTTCGATTAAGAAAAAGTTTCGTCCTATCCTGGTGGTATTAATGCAATGTCAAAAGCACTCAGCCTCGAACCTGAACAAAACTCTTTTAGATTCCCACCTTTTTCTTTTTGAATGAGGTATCTTTAAGTATATTCACAATAAGTTAAATGAAATACTAATATAATCGCGTGTGTTTTTTTCTTTATGTTGTTTTATGTATTTGCATGCACCTTGAACTAATAGAGGAAAGAGACTTACAAATGAGTTAATCAAAGAGACTTACAAACGAGTTAATCGCGTTTGTTTTATGTGCTGGAACACGCCGATGAGGCGGTCCTTCCCACGGATCAATATCGGATACCAAAACACGTACATACATGATTTCGAATTACCCTAGGCATGCTCCTAAAGGATGAACAAAGAATTACCTTGAAAAGGAGATTTGATTCGATCTGAGCTACTTTCTAGTCTGTGTCCCGACCACGCTTGGACGCCGGATGGACGACGATCCTCCAGACGGTAGCAAGGAGCGGATTGGTTTTGTTCCTCTCTGAACCCTTCACGTTTCGTTCTCCCTTCTCCCACGTTGGTGTGGTGGCTGAAGACATGAATTAATCTATTAGGGTTCAAGAACGTGTGCAATCCCTCCTTTTATAGAGTCCTTGGGCCAGACTAGGGATCTCTTAGAACGTATAGGGTTTGGGCTCCCTACAGGCCCAAATTCTTATGTTCAGCCCAGAACACAATTTTGCCTGTAAATATTAATTCATTCCACTAGAGAATTAATATTGCACTCCCGTCCTATCCCAAAATGAGTCAGGGCTTCTATTAGACTAAATATAATTCCCCGTGTTTAAGATATCACACGCCCATTAATTATTAAAGCTTCTGATAGCTTGAATTAATTAATATCTTATTCCTTAAGTAGTACCACTCAACCTTATTCTCGTACGTATTAAATCCACCTGCATGGTTTATACGATAATCCTTATGAGTTCCTTAAGGGGACGTCATCAACCTGGATGTCTAGGACACGGTTCCATAATGCCAATAAATAGATATCATGCAGATAATGTTGTTACCCAAGATACGAAGCATATTGAACCAATACTTGGTTCTCACCCATGGTAAATCAAAGTAACAAACAAATATCTCACATATCTAAGTATCACAGTTAGGGTTTCTAAGTATCACAGTTAGGGTTAAAAATTAGTAGAGTCACCGAGACCTAGGTTCTTCATGATAGTCAGAACAGAAGAACACGTCTCAACTGTGATCCATTCAATGCGACGCAGCGCACTAGTATAAACCAATAGCCACGACAAGCTACATCCAGTTTATACTATAACCTACACCGATAGTCATGTCCACAACTATCTCAGTTGTGAATACGATTTATATCTTATAAGGGACTGACAATGTAATCTTTTGTATGACTACTAACACAACACATTGTCTACAATATAAGACAATTAGACATTTAGCATACAAGGTATCATAAAGAATGCATCAATGTGAAAACATTTATTTCAGTCAAAATGGGAAATCGAATAAATACAATCCAAAAGCTCACACAAAATTTAGCTTTACAGTATACTCCAACAATCTCCCACTTATACTAAGGATAAACTTTTAGTATATAAACATATGCCATGACAATTCTCTCACTTATACTCAAAGTCTAGCTGCAACACATCGTAAATCAAGACCCTCTACGTGTTTCTCGAAGAAATTGACAGTCAGAGTCTTCGTGAAAGGATCAACTAGGTTATCCAACAATGCTATCTTCGTCACAACCACATCTCCTCGTTTTATGATCTCTCGTATAAGGTGGTACTTTCTCTCGATGTGTTTACTGACCTTATGTGCTCGGGGTTCTCTCGAGTTTGCGACTGCACCAGCGTTGTCACAATAAATTGTGATACACTTAGGCACACTCGAAGATACCCCTAAGTCCAGTAAGAAGCTCCTGAGCCAAACAGCCTCCTTTGTTGCTTCTGAAGCAGCAACGTATTCGGCTTCCATGGTAGAATCTGCGATGCATTTCTGCTTCACACTCCTCCATGAGATCGCTCCGCCTCCCATCATAAACACATAACCCGAGGTCGACTTTCTCTTATCTCGATCAGCCTGGAAATCAGAATCTGTGTAACCCAAAGGAGTTAGACCGTCTAACTGGTAAACAAGCATATAATTTCGAGTTCTTTTCAGATACTTGAGAATATGCTTCACCTCGGTCCAGTGTCCTTGACCAGGGTTAGACTGATATCTCGCTACCATGCCAACTGCATAGCAAGTATCAGTCCTCGTGCACAACATGGCATACATAAGGCTTCCTACAGCCGAAGCATAAGGAACCTTAGCCATTTCCTATATCTCCTTTTGTGTCTTCGGACACATATCATTAGATAGAGGAACTCCATGACGAAAATGTACCAACCCTTTCTTAGAGTTCTGCATGCTGAAACGAACAATCACAGTATCAATGTAAGCAGCTTGAGATAAACACAACATTCTCTTCTTCCTGTCACGAATGACCTTGATTCCAAGAATGTACGATGCCTCACCCAAGTCCTTCATTTGAAACTGTTCTGAAAGCCATACCTTAACGTCTGACAAAATCTTGACATCGTTGTCGATGAGAAGAATATCATCTACGTATAGTACTAAGAATACCACTATGTTTCTGTTGCTCTTTTTGTATACACAACTTTTGTCTTGACATTGATCAAATCCATAGGACTTGATCACCTCGTCAAAACGAATATTCCAAGACCTAGAAGCTTGTTTTAGTCCATAAAGAGACTCCTTTAGCTTCCATACTCGATGCTCTTGGCCTTTCTTCACATAACCCTCAGGTTGATGCATATAGATGTCTTCATTCAAGTTTCTGTTAAGGAAAGCTTTCTTGACATCCATTTGCCAAACCTCATAGTCCATGTGACTTGCTATGGATAAGAGAATCTGGATCGACTTAAGCATGGCTACCGGTGAGAAGGTCTCATCATAATCGATTCCCTCTTTCTGAGTGAAACCCTTCACAACCAGTCGTGCTTTGAAGGAAATAACCTTCCCGTCAGATCCTCTCTTACGCCTATAGACCCATTTGCACCCAATGGCTTTCTTGCCTTCAGGAAGGTCCCTAAGGTCGTATACATCCATAGCATCTATGGATTCAACTCAGAATCCAAAGATTTTTGCCAAGAATCTGCATATACATCTTGGAATTGCCTCATTATAGGTCCAGGAATCACTATCATGCTCTTCACTTGGGATAAAGTCTGAAGACTCTCCCACAAACATGAAACGATCGGGTTGACGAATAACTCTCCCACTACGACGAGGCAATTCAGGTGTAAATACATCAGAGTCAACATGTTGTGCAGTCTCTTGTGGTATATTCACTTGCACACTAGGTATGCCATTGTCTTCCCTCAACTCTTTGAGAATAATCTCACTCTTGGACTTATGCTCACTCATATAGTTTCTTTCTAAAAACCGGGCATTGGTGGTAACCACAACCCTCTGATCTTTAGGACTATATAAATAACCACCTTTCGTTCCCTTTGAGTAACCTACAAACAACCGCACTTCTGTTCTAGGTGCCAACTTATCAGCTTCCTTATCCAACACATGTGCTGGGCAGCCCCAAATCCGAATGTGGTTTAAACTGGGCTTGCGCCCGGACCACAATTCTATTGGAGTTTTCGGAACTGATTTAGAAGGTACAAAGTTAAGAAGGTACGCCGCCGTTTCTAAGGCATATCCCCAAAACAAGGTAGGTAATGAAGCATAGCTCATCATTGATCTCACCATTTCCAACAGAGTCCTATTCTTTCTCTCTGCTACGCATTCTGTTGGGGAGTACCAGGCGCAGTCAGCTGGGATGTAATCTCATTTTGTAATAAGTATTGCCTACATTCATTGCTGAGGTATTCGACACAACGATCAGATCGCAATGACTTGATACTTTTCCCGTGATGGTTCTCCGTTTCTGCCTTGAATTCTCTGAACTTGTCAAAGCATTCAGACTTGCGGCGCATCAAGTAAATGTACCCATATCTTGAGTAATCATCAATAAAAGTAACGAAATACTCAAAACCACCTCTAGCTTGAATAGACATAGGTCCACACAAATCAGATTGAATCAATTTTAATACATCATTGGACCTATTCCCCTTGGCCTTAAATGGCCTAGAAGTCATCTTGCCTTCCAAACAGGATTCGCAGACTGGAAATGGTTCAACTTGGAGAGAGTCCAAGAATCCCATTACCTACCAGCCTTTGGATCTTCCTTAGATTGACATAACCCAATCTTAGGTGCCAAAGATATGTCTGATTCGACTGAGAAGGTTTCTTTCTTTGTTTAGTGATGAAGATGCATAAGCCTCAGTTAGAGTATGATATGCACAAGTAATAGTATAAAGATTGTTAACCAACATGCCAGAACAGATAAAAGAGTTATTTCTCATAATAACAACATTGTCATTAAAAATAACTGAGTATCCATCCAAAAACAACTTCAGAACTGAAATTAAATTCTTTCGAAAACTCGACACGAATACTAAAACAGAATCAGAAAATGATAAATGCACATCTCCCATTGCAACCACCGCCACTCGTGCAGTGTTGCCCGAGATGATGGTAATGTTGCCCTCACTAAGCTGCCTTCTTTGTAGAAACTCCTGAAAAGTATAACAAACATTATCAGTGGCTCATGTATCTATTATCCAAGAACTGATAGAACAAGCCGCAAAACATGTTTCGACAAATAAAGCAAGAGACGTACCAGGAACTTCCTTGAGGGGACAATTTGCCTTCCAATGTCCTGTCTTGTTGCACTTGAAGCACTTGCCTTTCGGCTTCACCACGCCACCAGAAGGCGCTACAGCCTTGCTCCCACCATTTCCACTGCTCCCACTGGTTCCACCACTCTTTTTCTGCACTTGGTTTTTCTTCTTCCCGCCTTTCGACGAATAAGGTCCAGCTTGTCCAGAAACATGAGCATGTGGTCCCTTTCCTATAAGACCCTCCGCTGCAACCAAGTCCGTAAGAAGCTCGGCCAGAGTATAGCCCTTCTTATTCATGATTTCATTCAGGCGAAAGTTCTCATAGGACTTCGGGAGCGAGTGCAGGATGATATCGATCTTGGCTTTGCCATCAATATTTTCTCCGAGCACATCTATCTCATTCAGATATTCCATCATCTTGAGAACATGCTCTCGCACAGAAGCTCCCTTTGGCATGACAGAAGACATAATCTTCCTCATAGCCTCAAACCGAGAAGCCCTATCTTGCTCACCAAAGAGTTCCTTGAGGCTCAACATCATGTCAGCAGCAGTAGGCATGGTGTGATGCTGCTGTTGCAAAACATTTGACATAGATGCTAAGATGTAGCAACGAGCCATCTCATCAGCCTTATGCCACTTCCGATGAGCCTCCCTTTCCTCTTCAGTAGATTGGGCGCTCAAAGGAGCAAGAGCAGTAGTGGTGAGCACAAACTTGTACTCATCAGCAACAAGGACAATATCCAGATTTCTCTTCCAGTCCAAATAATTTGGACCGTTAAGCTTGTTTTGATTGAGAATGACCATAAGCGGATTGAATGACATGATGTATAACTGAAATATATAATTGCAAACACGTAAGCAATAATTTATATAAATAATTTGAAGCATAAAATATGGAAACCTTTAAAAAAACATTATTTAATGCAACCTTCGATAACTTAACGAACACACATGCAAGCCACGTTGGGTGGACGTTTACACATATTTCAATTAAACAGACACCCAGTCATTAATCTCAATTGCACGCCAACCTGTCCTTCTGACGAATGAAATTAATAGTCGAAATTTTAACACTGGCCATGTGAATCAAAACAGGGACTCCGTTGGGGAGTTATATTAAAATTCACATCTAAGTGATGACCACAATTTTAACCCTAAGAACAATTATCCACAATTGATGAACTCACCGATGGGGAAGACACATTGCTTGTAAATAATTTTCTACGGTTATCTCGAAATAGTATTTACCGGTGAGCTTATGAATGACACTTTATGTTAGGGAGGAGACCCCATGGGTCACGTGTATGCCACTCACCTCACCTAAAAATTAAGTCGTTTGAATAGAAGTCTTATCTATAAGCTCGTGAATGCCGCATCCGTTAGGGGGAGTATCCCAGGGTCTCGCGAGCGACAAACACCTTACTTAAAGACTAATTGTGGAGGTCAAATGAATTAATTAAAATTCATATTAAACTCACTTAGTCATTTTTACTTGAAGGTTTTTAACAGCATGCAATAAGAAATAATAAAATTCCTATCATGCTCCTAACACGCAAATCACATAAATCCTAGCATGCTCCTAAAATTCAAAACAAAAGCAGTAACAACTTTCTAATAATTTATAGCACCTATTCACATGATTTCTAGCATGAAAAAAATTCGATTTAAATCAGCTAGACACATTACCAAATAAACATGCTCTAGCAAAATTAAATCGGCATCCACAAAGCGATAAAAAATGTGAAAAATTAAAACACATCTATCGCAGTCCTTTAAAACCAACCACTAATAGCCTATCAAAAACTATTACATGATTCAACAAGGTTGTGGATGAACACTCGAATCGGCATCTCGCGTAAATCGGGTCATTCACGCAATATCGACACCCACCGACGGAAAAGAGCCGAAAACTTCATCTAGACGATTGAATTTGACCCCGCCACAGGTTGTCATGGCGAAGCAATGACATGTGTTTATCTCGCTCTCCCGTTTCCGAAATGGTATTATGGGCTGATATCGGACACCTGTGGCAAAAGTTATGGCCAAAACGATTTTCACCGACAAAATTGCCTCCGGTGAATGCTGAAACCCTAGCCGCCGCCTCCAGGTTGATCATCTCCATCATTTTCGACTTTGAACACAAAATTACAGCAAAAATTGAACAAGAACAGCCCTACTACAGTCTACAAAATCGCCTATACTACCCACACTTATTATCTGGTGGGAAAAACGATTACAACCATACACAAGGGCTGCGATAGATACCATCCAGAAGCATAAACGAGATAAATAATCATCCATACCATGAACATGACTGAAAACGAATAAACAAAATCAACTACATGTTCCAGGCAGAGCCGATAAACTACGAAACTGATGTCTCTGATACCAATTGCTGGAACACGCCGATGAGGCGGTCCTTCCCACGGATCGATATCGGATACCAAAACACGTACATACATGATTTCAAATTACCCTAGGCATGCTCCTAAAGGACGAATAGAGAATTACCTTGAAAAGGTGGTTTGATTCGATCTGAGCGACCTTCTAGTCTGTGTCCCGACCACACTTGGACGCCGGATGGACGTCGATCCTCCAAATGGTAGCAAGGAGCGGATTGGTTTTGTTCCTCTCTGAACCCTTCATTATGTATTTGCGGGCACCTTCAACCTCTTCCATTGACCCTTTATTTATATTTTCATTAGTAGCCTGCTGAGCCTTGCACGGTGTTTCTTGTCAACCGATTTAATTGAATTATTTGAGATTTGACAGTACCTTGTGATGATGACGGAGCTTCCTATTATATGTTTGGATGAGTTTCGTAACTTGATTGAATTGCATTATTAGTGTTTAAAAAAAAAACCAAAGGAGAACTCGCAAGACGAACGAAAAGGATTATACTCCGCTTACTTGTTGATTTACTTTCACAAGTAATGAGTATTGAGAAATCACTCTAGGACACTTGGATGACCTCTAATGTTTAAACCTAGAGAATGTCGTTCTTACGATTCGATCTTATTAGAAAAAAAAAAAAAAAAACAAACTCCTTAAAAAAAATATGGTCAAGTACTTAAATTGCAATTCACCTTGAGCATATGCGAGTGTTGTATGGAGTTTTGGTGGGAGTGATTAGTTTTATGTTGATTATGGATAGGTAGTGAGGTATTCAAGTAATTTATGTGCTCGGGAATGTTATTCTTCATTTGAGCCACTTTATCTTTATATTAGTCGTTCCTTTGTGCAAAATGCCTTCACTGCAACCGCTGAAGTCCTTTTGATTTACTAATTGATGAACTTTGATTGTTTCATAGTATGAATAGACAATAGACAAGCTTATATTGAAACATGATCAGCGACCATTTTTAGCGTCCCAATTTCATATTATGTAAGAAATTGAGTGAGGCATATATGTATTATATTATCGTGCTTGAGAGTCTGTGTTCCTATAGCGTAGAATTCAAGTTGTAATTGAGGTATGTGGTGTTGGTCATTGTAAGTCTTCTCAGCTAAGTTGATTAATTTGAAACTTGTGTTATTTGAAACTATTGTCCATGCTTGTTTGCTTGTTTTTTTTTTTCTTTTTTCTTTTTTTTTTCGGGACGAACAAAGGTTTTAGTGTGGGGAAGTTGTTTGTTCCATTTTTGTTGAATTTGTTGTTGTTATTTTGCCTTTATTTTTCTCCCATTATAGGTCGTTTCTTTGACTTTTAATTGTTTTTGTAGTTTATTGCATGTTTTCTTTTATTTTGAGTGTTTTCGTATTTTTCGTTCATTTTTTGGTTTTTCTCTGTGTTTTGCCTCATTTTTGGTGTGCAGGGATTTCTAGAAAATATTAGTGGGGCAAGTATATTTGAATAGAAGGGTTCGTTGGCGATAGGTAGGAAAAAGTAGAACTCAATTCTGAGTTCGGACGAGCTCAAACGAGCCCGAAATGCGAAGTCGTGCAAAGCTGTCGAAGTCCCAGGACTTGGCGCCGCTAGGGGCACCCGGGTTAGGGCCTCTAGGCCCCCTAGCGCGGCCTTAACGACCCCAGAGCGTACGTCCGCACGTCTGCGCACCTTAGCACTGTTAGCGCCGCTAGCGTGCGCACGCCCAATGCCCCAGCGCCCAGCGCCCCAGCACCCATGCCAACGCGCGCCAGACGCCCCCAAACCCTCCTTGGCGCCGCTAGCCACGCCTTAGGCCGCTAGGGCCTAGGCACGGGTAAATTGTAATTTTTCTCTCTTTTTGTTTTTCACATTTTGGCTGAGTTTTTTTAACCCTATAAATTAGATTTCGTCCCCAGAATCTATATATATATATAATGGACCAATCCTTATTGCCATAATTGGCATGATTATGGGGGAAAAAAAAATTCGTCAATATTTGACATTTAATTAATATTTATTTATTAGCAAAATTTTAGGCATGAAAAATATAATTAATTTTTACACACTCAATGACTATTACTCATTAACTACACATTGGCTTCAATTGTAATTTTGTCTGTAGATTTATTAGGTATATTTTCAATGAGATCATATATTAATTTAAAAGTAATTTATTGACACAATTCAAAAAATTAATATGGAAATTGATTTGATTAAATATTTTATCATCTATTGTTGTAGGTATTAATTTAATTAATTATATTAATGACTATTTAGAAGTACTTAAAATATTTAATAAAATAATCCGAAGAATTATGTTTCAATCATAATAACTTAATAAATAATTTAAGATATTAACTAAAGATTCTAAAACGTAGTCAATTTAACTATAAAAAAGTACATCCCTATTGAATATATCATATGTAGTGATAACACTATCGAATATTTAAATAATATACTAATAAAAATAAAATTTGATGATCGGGTGCAATTCAGAGTTATAAATTTCATCCAAGATGTAAACTATTTAATTTTTGAAAAAATATATTTTTTCCTATATAATATTTTATAAATGAAAAATAAATTAATAAAAAAGTAATGTATAATAATTTAAATTATTGAACAGGGTAATTATGAAAATATACAATATATCTATATATTCGAATAGATACTATGTAACTCTTTATATAGGTTGAAAAACTGAATAAAATAAATAAATATAAATAAAAAATGAAAACATTAAAATAAAATATTTAACTATAAAATTTTTTGTGTTTCATAAGGATTAAAGTTACTAATAATTTAAATTTATTTAACTATAAAAATTTACATTTAATGCACGTAATAATTATAGCGAAAGATAAATATTATGCATTAAACGTTGGTCAATTTTCAATCAATGCGCAAATTATGAATTGTTAAAAAGATATAAGACTATGATAAACGACAATTTTATAAGCACATACAAGTAATTTATATGAAAATATCATATGATCTTATACATTTATAATATATTTATAAACTTATAAATAATAAGATTTATATATTGAATAGTCAAAAACTATATAAAAAAAAAAGAAATATATAAAATAGAAATTAACAAAATAGTAAATAAATAAATGTCATATTATTACTGAATAGAATATTGTTAATATAATTTCATATTGTCTTAAATAATTTTATAATTTGTAAATAAAAAATATTTTTTGTATTGCACCCCGTGCATCGCACGGATATCAACACTAGTTGGGAGAACATCCCTAATCACGTTTCTCTTCATTTGGCACCCTAGAACAAGGATTTGGAACTTGGTGTTTTGCTCGTTTTTCTTCCTTAATTTCTCGGATTAAGCTTGTTCATTGAATTCGAACCTCGAGTCTCTATTAATCATAAGTTTTTGTTTTCATCTAAACCATGAATATGATTGCTTTGATTGTTGGGATTAATTGTGTAGAATTGAATATAAGAGGCTAAATCTGATTGCTAGGGATACGGGATGATGTTTTGGTTTCGTTTGTGATTATTGTGTTCGTTGATTGTTCAATTTATACGAGTTATTCTTAAACGGGGTTTTCAATGATTATGCTTGAATGTTCAGAGTTGTTGAATGGTGACACTTCAATCTCCAATTGATTTTCAATTGAATTCGACTTGTTCTCGCGTGAAGTTGTTAATTCTAAAAGGACTAGTAATTAACTATCTTCTAGGATAATTTAATCGGCTCTTAGAACAACAAGGGGAGGAGTATCGATCTAGGATCGTATAAACTAGACTTGTTCGTAACTGTATTGCCTAGGTGCTAAACGACTCGGTAATTTGTTGTTCACGTTTGTTCTCTTGTTACGGAAAGTTATTGAGAATGAATCTATAAACGAGTAGGTTATTCGAATCATTTAACCGAACAATCACTTGCCCGTAACTGCAATTCGAGCCAAACAAATATTCCTCGACTCCCTAGCCTCTTATCATTGTTTGATCTTTGTTTTTGCTTTTAATTTTGATTTTTGCATTGTTGAGTTTCCTTAGTAGTTGATAATCAAAACCAAATTTTTTGAATTAGTTGTTTAGGAATTTAATTTCTCCTTTTTGTGTTTAAATAAACGTGCATAGTAATTCAGCTAACCTTCATCGTGAGATCGATCCGGGAAACGAGTCTAAAAACAAGATAATTTGCTACAACAGCTTGTACTTTAGTATTTCTTATATTGTAATTTTAGAGTACGACACTTTAGAGTGAATTAGAGTGAAAGTATGTACTTTCATTAGAAAAGTATGATTATCTAACCATGAGACAGCCTAACAGAAGATGCACTATAACAGTAAAGCCGTGTTAGGTAAGTGTAACAGTTATGATTCATCAATTTTTTATCTATTATTCTTACTTTGAAATCAAATTATCATACTGTCAAAAACAACACGAGCGAAAGTATGACATTTTGTCATAAATGTATGCATTTTTGTTTAAAAAAAAAAGAGTATAATGTATCGATTCCCTAGCAGTTAGGCTGCCACACTGAAGAGTTTGTAGTGAAGAAAATAACCCTTTTGCAATACTTAAATCAATAATTTTTGTGTTAGGCAAACCTAACTATTAAGCCGACATAGTCTTCACAAATATACATACTTTCAATTAAAATGTCATAGTTTAAATAACATTATGACAAACTATGATATTTGATATAAGTATTCATTTATGTATAGTGGGTCGACGTGTATATCGATTTTGCCACCTAACACAGGAATTTGTATCACTTAATTGCAACCATTATGAGTATGGTTATTAATGACCCTAATCTTAATTAAATAAAAATGGTCCATCTCTCATAATGCTAGTTAATTATTAAAGCGAGTTGCAAGTTAGGAACACGTGAAAACAGTGATAAGCAGAGCCCAAAAGGCCCTAGGTCATAAACATGGGGCTTGATACGGTTTTGTAATATTAAGCGAGTGAAGTGTATAACTATTTTTTTTTTTTTTTAAATGAATTTTCCATATGCGCATTAGTGCTTCCAAGAAGAAACTTTTTCGTCCACCAAAGTTATGGGTTATTTTTAAGATTTCAATTTTTCGAGTAATTCTATTGTCAATTTGTTATACATAAAAATCGCCTCCACTCTCTGCCGGCCTATTAAGTCGAAAATGGGAGACCACGTTCGTCAAGAAGTGGGCTTAGATTATGGAAAAGAATAAGAAATTCGAAAGCAAGACTGTGTCAATCCATATCTGTACTGAGCGTCGATCTCTCGATATACCTTCTCTTATAAGATTGTCTATCTCTCTAAATTGTGAATGAAAACTGACAAAACAAGTTGTTAAAGCAATCGGTCAGACGATTCCATTATCAAAAGAAAAGAATTGCATGAGTACGCGTGTCACTCTCCTACGCCCTTAACTGACCCATTTATCAAGATTATTTTCTAAAATTTTATGTGTACAAATATAGCCCATCGAGGCCAAAAAAAAAA
>CACSLK010027840.1:7459720-7481491 GCA_902706635.1 Striga hermonthica
AAAAAAAAAAAAATCTTGAGAGAAACAGATCCATAAATACAATATCATTCTCCTTGTCGATCTCTCCCTATAGATCAGTAAACTCCTTGTATCGTTTAATTTTCTCTTTCATGATTTCAGTTTCTCTCGTGAATCGTTAATTTACTTAATCCCTTTATTATAGTGACAAAATTGTTATGTAAATCCTTATTGTCTCGCAATTATTCCGCCTCATTATTGTGGTTGAGGCACGAACGTTGCACAAACCAGATTATTTTGTGTTTTAGTGAAATATCTTGATCTTTTTTTGTCTTGATGAACAGTTTAAGCATCAAGCCACAAAGTTAATTACCAAACCTTAAAGAAAAATTATTATGTTACTTTGAAACCCTAATGTCTGAGAGCGATCGCACGGCCCTCAACGCCGAACCGACGACTTTTGATCCAGGAGATTCTTCCCAGCCTATCAACCTTGACCAAGAGTTCCCAGTCCTTGATCGAGCCGCCCAACCAGCCAGCAAAAGGCCGAAAACCCGTAAACGTACTAGTGAAACCCTTGCCCAAATTCCCACGCTGAACCCCCCACAAGACTCTGCCCCTATTCAAGATTCACCACCACGAAAATGGACATTTGAAGATATAGTCAACAAGCACAGGAACCATGTGGAGATAGAGCCTGAGGAGAGTGAGCAGAATTCGGGCGAGGATGAGGATGTGACTGTCGACATCTCTCCGGCTACGCCTGAGCTTACGATTGCACAATAGTTCTTTGATGATATTAAAACTGAATGGCGGAATGCGGTTGTTGTGAAGCCGTTTGATGAGGCGCTCACTATGGCATCGCTTTATAATCGCCTCACTCGGATGTGGCCTTTTATGGCGGGATGTAATATGATGGATTTAGAGAACGGGTATTACCTCATTCACTTTTGTCACCATCATGACACGATCCAAGTCATCACCGGTGGTCCATATGTAGTTGGGAACAGTTATATGCATGTACAGCCGTAAACTCTAGACTTGGATGCGACCGAGGAGGATTTAACAACAACGGTCGCGTGGATTCGGTTACTGGGTATGCCCGCCCATTTATACCATCAGAAGATTTTCCGTAAATTTGGCCAAATTGTTGGCAAGGTGGTTAAAACTGATCAACAAACTGCCGCCCTAACCCGTGGTAAATATGCTCGGCTCGCTTTCATGGTGGACCTTACGAAACCCCTTTGTGTGGAATTCAAAATCAATGGCTGATCTCAGAGGGTGGTGTACGAAAGCTTACCTGTTATTTGCTTCCAATGTGGGCGAATTGGACACTCCGGCAGCTCCTGCCTCTACTCTCCTCCTCCCTCCGAGAGTAATGACCCTAAGGGGACCCGTTCCGAGGCGAACTGCAAGTCTGTTCCAGCCGGCAACATAAACCCAGCACATGGAAGGGATGAGAATACCAGGTCCACAACACTAAAGTCGAGTGATGACGGGGCCCAGCGGTACGGTCCATGGATTCAGGTTCCCCAGCATCAACGACAACCATACTCTAGACTCGATCGCGGGGGGGAGGGGGCGGGGGTTAAAACTCCAAGTGTAAAGGCAGCACCTACTACTGCGGGACGGGGGTCTCGCTTTGATCTTCTAAACCACGATGACGCCCGAGAATCGTCTCCAGTCTTTGAGTTTGTCGCGTTATCTGATCAAAATGCAGGGCGTGCGGAAGATCGTGGGTGGCGCGTGGCCTCGGGACGTGGGTATCGGCAAACAAAAGTTCTTTCTGGCAATGCCAATGGGAGCGTAGTGAGAAAACCTGATACAGTGAGTGGTCAACCGCAGAACAACAATAAAGGGAAAGAGGTGGCCCACACCTATATGGTCGGGCCAGGCACGTCTAAAGAGCTTTCTCGTGGTCGGGAGGAGCCTGTAGCCCAATCGTTCTCTCCGTGTAACGCAGGACATCTTACACTTAGTGCTGGTCTGAATCCTAACAAACATCGAGCGCTTGTGATACCAGATGACAGACCCCAGCGGCCACTACCCATGCGACCCCATCCCATTACTCCGGTGGACACATGTGATGTCGCTCTAATGGAGGAGGATGAGCACATTGTACGCAGACAAGAACCATAGCCGGAGGACCCTGACCCAAACGAGCTCTCGTTTGCCAATCCAAATGAGCGCATGTGCCTGGACGAAGGCTCGGCTCGTCTGGCCTAGACCTTGGCTTAATGAGGATCGTCTCCTTCTATTTGATTTGTTTTCCATGAATCTTATCACGTGGAATGTGCAGGGTACAGGCTCGCTTGCTTTTCGAGGCGCCTTTTCTACCCTTGTTCATCAGTACAAACCAGATATTATGGCACTCTTTGAACCCCGCATCAGTGGGGAAATGGCTGATAAGTTCGTGCGTTTCAGCAAATTTGATAACTCCTTCCGGATTGAAGCCCATGGATTTTTGGGAGGCATTTGGATTATGTGAACCGATGAGGTCCAGGTGGATGTTCTTTATTATACTTGCTAAATGATTCACGTACGGGTATCCAAAGATGGCGTGTCTAGGTTGATCACTTTTGTGTATGCTAGCTCCAATGCGACTGTTCGCAAGAGCCTGTGGACTGACTTGGACGAGCTCGTGCTTGGTAGTTCTGAACCATGGCTAATTGGAGGGGACTTTAACTGTCTTCTTCGGCGGTCTAAGAAGACGGGTGGGTCGTTCGAATTTTGCAATGTTAGCCAGGATTTTGCCAACTGGATATTTGATAATAGTCTCCAGGAGGTAGCCACTGATGGACACTGCTTCACTTGGACTAGGGAAACAACATATGGTGTGGTGGCAGAGAAACTGTACCGCTTTGTGGCTAACATTCAGTGGCTAGATAAATTCGAAACGTGTCGGGCTCGATTATTGCCGAGGATTCAATCAGACCATTCCCCTCTCATGGTGGGATTTGGTTGGCCTTTGCATATGTCGCAGAGAGTATACAACTACACTGGAGGCAGGACCTGTGAGACCGGATTTTCCTCATTCGAAACCGTTTCGCTTCCTAGCAGCATGGCTCACGCACCCAGAATTTAACACTTTGCTACATAATGCGAGGTAGCCCTCTTTGGGCTACATAGAGGCCTCCGATAACTTTTCCATGGAAGCGAGACAATGGAATTGTAATGTCTTTGGGAATATTTTTCGCCGGGAACGGCAGTTGCTGGCCCGCTTGGGTGGCCTTCAGCGGAGTCGTCACCTTACCTATCGGCTTCTCACGCTAGGCAAACGACTTCAGTCAGAATTGGATGGCGTTATTCGGCATGAGGAAATGTTACTTTTGCAAAAGGCCACGCGAGACTGGTCCTATCTCGGAGAGAGAAACACTACCTACTACCATCGTCAGATTAAGCACAGGCGATGGAGGGGGCGCATTACTGAGCTCACGGATGATGACGGGAACCAAGTCACGGATCAGGTGGCGCTATGTAGTCTAGCTACGGACTTCTTTAGAGGAATATATACTGCCGGCCCAAGCCCGGTGTCGCACCCGAGCCTCGAAAATCTCTTTCCTACATGTGACACTAATGTTTTACGCCGCTTGGATGAGGATATCACAGATGCCAAGATTTCAGCAGCTCTTAACCACATGGGGGCCCTCAAGGCCCCTGGGAAAGACGAATTACATGCACTTTTCTTTGTTCTCTGCATGGAACGCCTGGCTCAAAGCATCTGTCAGTCAGTGAAGGCGTCGTCCTGGCGCCCTATTTCGGTTGGCCGTAGTGCGGTTAACATTCTGTTTTTTATGTTTGCCGATGACCTTCTTCTATTTTTGGAGGCCTCACATGATCAAGTGGTTATTTTAAGGCAAGTCCTCGATAGTTTTTGTTCCCGGTCGGACCTTCGTGTTAGCCCAGATAAGACAGAAGTCTTTTTCTCTCATAATGTCCCGGATTTGGACCGACAACGGCTTTCTACGGCACTAAATTTTAAACTAACGCATAATTTGGGGAAGTATCTCGGGGTTCCAATCCTTCACGACCGTTTGTCCAAGACTACCTACCACCATATTGTGGAGAAGACGGAGGCCCGGCTCGCTGGCTGGCGCATGAAGCCGCTTTCTCTGGCCGGGAGGGTGACTATCACGAAATTGGCATTGAGCACCCTTCCTTTCTACTCAATGTAGACAACCATGCTCCCGAGGGCAACCACGAATGGCCTTTCTAAAAAATGTCGCGCATTTATTTGGGGAGGTTCGGATGATCGGAGGAAGGTACATTTAGTGGCTTGGAGGGAGGTATGCAAGAACAAAGATGAAGGAGGGTTGGGTATCCGGGATCTCCGATGCATGAACGATGCCGTTTTAATGAAAGTTCGATGGGGTCTACTAACTAAGTCGGACTCCCTATGGGTGCGTGTTTTTACAGCTAAGTACGGGTTGAACTGTTTTGAATCTTTGGACCTGGGGCGTGGGAGGCAAGTGTCGCACTTGATGCGAGCGATTCACCTCATCTGGCTGTATGTTGTGAAAGGCGCCCGGTGGATTTTAGGAAACGGTGAGCGAACACAGTTCTGGCTTGACTCATGGCTCGACTCGAGTGGGCCGCTTGCTCGATTTGTTGACCCTCAATTGCATTCGGTTAATCTCAATGCGGTCGTCGCTGATTTGGTTGACCTTCACGGAGGCTGGAAATGGGATTGTTTTCACGGAATTTTTCCTTCCTCGGTCATTCTCCGCATTGGTGGAACGCTGCCACCTCGCGTGGCTGCCGGCGAAGATCGGCTGAGCTGGGGACTATCTGCAAATGATCGATTTTCGACGAAGTCCGCTTATACATCTTTATCCCCCGCCAGGAGTGCCACTTCTCAGCCGTTGTGGAATACAATATGGCGTTCACCAGCGCCACAAAGAGCCCGCACGTTTCTATGGCTTGCCGCTAAGGAACGACTCCTCACGAACGTTGAGCGCACCCGACGACACTTAACAACTTCGGTGGCCTGCGACTTGTGTGGAGAGCTTGAGACGGTGTTGCACGTGCTCAGAGATTTCCCACTTACCCGAGACTTATGGTGACGCACCTAGTTATGACCGAAATTTTTCCTGTCAGCATTTGGAACAATGGTTGCGCACAAATCTTGCGGGCTTGCGGCAGGGGTATGACGAGAAATGGAATAGCATGTTCGCGATTGGTGCATGGCGTTCGTGGATATGGCGGAACGCGAGAGTTTTTAAAAATACAAAAATTGCTGTGGAGGTCTGCCGAATGGAGGTGTTACGGATGACGGAGAGTTACTTCCGAGCAATTGCGGATTACGTGCGGGTTGGAGCGACAGTGCATGCTACTAGGATGGTGCGTTGGATTCATCCTCCGTCGGGCTGGATTAAAATTAACTCCGACGGTGCCATGAACAATGCCACATGCTTAAGTTGTGCGGGGGGTTTACTTCGGGACCATGCCGGAAGGTGGATTGCAGGGTTTGTTTTCAATATCGGGTGTTGCACTATCACGGGCGCTGAATTATGGGGGTTATTTCATGGCCTCGTGTTGGCATGAGAGATGGGATTCCGGAGAGTTATGGCCGAGGTTGATAGCTTATGCGTGAAGACCATGGTGTGCGACTCTAATGGCGAGCTAGGGCCACATGAGGCAATGATTCGTTCTATTCGAGTGCTGCATCAACGGGATTGGAGAGAAATATTCAACATATATATATATATATAGGGAAGCCAATTTTGCGGCTGATTATTTGGCGAGCGCGACGGCATCTTATCCGCTTGGTGTGCATAGACTGGAGTCACCACCGGCGGGGCTAGGTTCTTGGCTCGAGCATGATAATATCGGGGTGTTGTATCCTCCTAGAGTGTTAGCTTAGGACTTAAACCTCTCTTTTTGCACCAAAAAAAAAAAAAAACCTTAAACAACTTGAAACATTTGAATAAAAAATACGTACTCTATTCATTTGTTTTGTTATGAAGCCAACAGTTGGCTTCATAGCGGAGAGAACCTTTTTTATACAAGTAAACTTGTCATATTCTCTGATTACTTAAATACGATTTTGCTATGAAGCCAACAGTTGGCTCCATAATAGAACCAACATTCTATATACATCACGTAAATCATACCATATTCTCTGATTACTTAAATAGCATTAATAATTTTATTAATATAGTATGATTTATTTGTTGTATATAGAAGGTTGGCTACACTATAGAGTCAACTGTTGTCTTTATAGCAAAATCGTATTTAAATAATTAATATGATGTGATTTACTTGCTGTATATAGATGGTTGACTCTACTAGTGAGTCAACTGTTGGCTTCATAGCAAATAGATATATAAATGGATAATCGTCTATATTTAATCCCCCTCCCCCCTATATATTAATCCAGAACGCGCTAAGCCTGCGTGTCTGCTTCTGGTGCTTCGGAATCCTACGTGGCAAAATTACATGCTTCGTTATTAGGCTTGGGTAAATTTTAATTTAATTCCAAATCAAAAATAATTAGGTTTGGATTACCATAAATATGTTGATTATTTATGGTCATGTTCCATGTATTAATTGCATTTTAATATCATTCCTTATTATAACTATTGAATTGTATATATATATTTTAAAAGTTAATAACTTTTGTATTTTTTATCAGTTTTACATATGTAATATATCAAATTAATCTTCTTTTGATGAGCTTCGATTTAACATCCATATTGTATGTATAAAAAAATAATTTATATTTATCTTTATAACAATAATAAAATTATTTTTAATATTAATTAGAAAAATAAAATTAATTATCAACTAACTAGTGTGTATCCCGTGCGATGCACGGACGGATTTTTTACTTAAAACATTTTCTAAGACTTTATATTAAACATAGTTATTTATGTTTAACATCTCATTATTGTAAAAAAAGAAATACCAAATATGAAAAATTATATAATATTATTTGAATATAATGAGTATCCCCAACTAAACTAATAACATCAAACATTAGATATATCATAAAATTAATTATATGATCATCATACTTTTTGGAAAAAAACTCATCAATTAAGTTGAAATACCACTACAAGAAAATGATGAAATTCCAACGGAAATCTATTCCAAAAGAATTATTCCAACGGATATTTCAATACTATTATTTTCATTAGAAGTTTTCAATGGATTCCAACGGAAATTTCAACAGAAATATTTTGTTGGAATGAGTTTTCCATTGGAATTTCCGTTGGATTTTGACGGTTCCAATGGTGGATTTTCCAACGGGGGTGGAAATAAAAATCCAACAGAATTTGCATATTCCAACGGAAATTCCTACGGTAAAAAGCCGTTGGAAATATAGTCGTTGGAATCATGAAATTCCATCTAAAATTCCAATGATAAACACATTCCAACGGAATATTTCCGTTGGAATTTCCGTTGGAACTATTCCAACGAAAGTTATACCATTGGAATATCCGTTGGAATTTCCATTGGAATATATTACCATAGGATTTTCCGTTGGAATATAACAATTATTTTGTAGTGTACCCGAATATAAAAAATAATTTATGATATTATTGACCATATTTACCCGTTGTATTTAAAGATATCATTGACCATATTTTTATGACTTAAGGTTTACAAAATATATTTTTCAAAATAACAATTTTTTTCTTTAATTTGAATTTGACCTTTTCATCCAGCCGATATTTTCCACAAAAAAAAATAGTATTTTAGAAAATTTTCGACGTGAAAATCAATTAAAATTAATTCAAAACTAATCGATTAATTTAATATTGTTCAAAATTGTTTGATTCGGTCATAATCAAATTCGATTGAGCTTATCAAATGAAATCAGAATTTATACCTAAAATAGTATACTTTTTGTTTGATTTCCCACAACAAAAAAGGTCGTGCTTATCACCTTAAACCCAATCCAACCTATTTTAAATTTTAAATATATAGTAAGCAAATAGTAGATGTGATCTTCAGTATCCAATATTAATTTGAATTGTTTTAAATAAGCAAAATTTTGAAATAATTATTTGCATACAAAATATTAAAATCGAATATGTTAGAAATTGTTTCTTTAATAAAAGAATCTTTTCAAAACATATCCAATATTAAGTTGAATTGTTTTAAATAAGAAAAATTTCGAAATAATTATTTGCATACAAATATTAAAATCGAATATGTTATGGAATTGTTTCTTTAATAAAGGAATTTTTTTTCAAAACATATCTTACATTATCTTTTTAAAACAATAGAAATGATTTTCAAACGTATCCAAAAGAAATCTGTTATGTAGAAGATAATATATCATATTCTAAAGAACCCATATTTTTATGGAATTGTTTCCTTAATCACATCCTAAAAAAAAGAAGAAATATATTTAGTTAGGCTTATTCTAAAAATCGGATTTAACCAATAAATATATACCAAATCCTAACCTAAAAAATAGGAAGTTAAAACATATGGAATTGTTTATTTAATAAAGGAATCTTTTCAAAACATATTCAATATTAATTTGTCAAATAGTAAAAAACGAATTTCACAAAAAATATTAACCAAATCTCTTCATAAAAGGAAGGAGTTAAAATAGGGAGAAATTAACCAAATCTATTCCTAAAAAAAAGGTGCTAAAAAATGTGTGTAATAATAATATGAATTTTGTTTTTTTTTTCTATTCAAAATCAAATCAAAAACTTTAGGCGGGATTTGTGAAATAAATTCAAAAAAAGTTTCCACAAAAGGTAATTTTCGAAATAATTGAGCGGGAAAAAAATTAACGAAATTGTATTTTTTTTAACTCTATTTTATAGTAATAGATAAAAAAACGAAAAGCAAGATAAATAAAATGTGTCAAATAAAAAATCGGATGTAAAAAAAAGGTAACAAATATAAGCCTAAACAAAGGGAGTAAGAATAAGCAAAAAAAAGGAAGAATAATCTCAATCCAATTTTCATAAATCTATTACAAAATCGAATAATTCATTTAGGCGGGAAAAACGAAAAAAATGAAAAAATCACATACATTTTCAAAATGTTTTGGAGGGAAAAACACTTACCAAAAATTTATTTTTTCTTAACTCTATTTTATAATAGTAGATATATTTATATTTCAAGTAGTTATATGATATAAGTTATAAAAACTAATATAAAATAACACATGTAAGCCATAAGTAACACATATCATTCTAAAATATATAGTAATATATTTTTCTTGTAGAAAAGTAAATTAAATTTAATATAATTTTCTCATTAATTTTAAAATTTAAGAATAATTTTTTAACAAACACCCGTGTAATACACGGATGTTGTACTAGTGTTCTCACTACACTACATATCAATCTCTTTATTTTATTTTATTTTAAGTTTTACTATTACTTAGTATATATCTTGGTTCTCGAAAGAGTTGACACGTTGATAAGTAGAGAGTAGGTTCTATAATGAAACTAGATACATATATTGGTGCATACAATGCAAAATATTAATTGCGAAACCTTCTTTTATTGAAATACATAATTACATGGTGCACTTAAACAATTTGCCCGACAACATTATCCGCTCAAACATTAAATAAACAGGTAATAAAAATTTATATGCGCTTTTACTTTCCAATTAAAATTTTGTCCAATCCAAAGTTCATCTCACAATAATAGCTAGTTGTCATTTTTGAATAAATATATATATATATATATATATATATATTTTATCTGACTGAGCGATTATTTTTTTAGATAAATCGACTTGTTTTAATGTCGTTATATTAAAATTTCTTAAAATCTCATATATATGCAATAGGTATAGTAGTTCAATATTTTTTAACTAATTAATTGGTCTTGACCTTTCAAAATTATATTATTTATTATATTCTATGTTGTCAATATTAGGATTCATATGCAATTAAATTGTTATGCACTATATATTGTAACCAATGATCGAATTTAAAAACGTAAAACATTTATCTAATTTATAATTTTTAAAATTTATACATACAAATAATTTATAGTAATTTATTACATATATGCAAATGCAGAGAGTTGATACTAGTTAAATAGAGAGCCTAAGTGAACAATTACTAAGGAAATTATTGTTTCTTTTTCCGCATGAAATACATTTTCAGTTGCTGTCACAACTATTAATCCCAATAATTTTGGAGTAAACAGTTAGGGCAAGAAAATAATAAGAATGTTATGGTCTCGTTACGGAACTATTTTGGCGGGTTTGTAATTATTAGATCATCATATAATCGTCAGGTATCATTAATCTAACGATTGCAAATCTCGAATGGTTCCGTAACAAAACCGTAGCATCTCCCGATAATAATTACTACTAGTAATTACTACAAAAGAAACTAATGAGAAATGGAAAATAATAAGGACGACAATGAGCCATCAAACACATGGCACAAAAAGGCTGCAGCTAAAAAGCAGCTGCCATCCAAATTTCTTTTTCATGCAACTCCAAGGTCAACTCAACAAGAAACCCTCTAAAAGGGCCAAGCATGAAAAGTAGGAACTAATTTTTTATTTTTTCTGTCTATACCATATATATATATATATATATACACACAGAGAGAGTAACCAAATCTTCCCCAGAATCAAAAACCCACAGAATTTGCACCCACAACAACAACACCATGTCAGGACCTTTATGCAAAAATCCAGAGTTGCAAAGCATAAAGGAATTAAAGCATTAATTAATTCTTAAGCAAATTATATATAAGGGAAATGTTACAGTTTCCGTTACGGAATCATTTCGTCGGGATCTATATAACCGTTAGATCATGTAACCGTCGTGTATAGTTGATCTAAACCCGACGGAATGGTACCATAAACAGGACCGTAGAATCTCCCTATATAAAAATCCAAATTTAAACGAATACATGATAACTCAACTATAAATAGATATATAATAAATCTGGAATCATATTATCACAAGCAATTGCATGCTGAAACTGCGGTTCGATTGCGTACATGATGATGAAGTGCAAAATAAGTAGCAGCAGTTCAACCTAGTTTAGCAGCAAACAGATTAAGGGCTTCCTGATAGTGGACAATATCTCCCACCATTCCACTCGATGCAGTAGTACTGTTTAACTGAGGCCCTTCACTACTGCCATTACTATGCAAATTGCTGCTGCTCGAATAATTATACTGCGCCGAAAACTCGTTATCCGAAGAAGCGTGTTTCCTCTTGGCTTCGTTTGTCGTCTTTGTGCGATCGGGTTTCGGGAAGAATCCTTTCAGAACTTCCTCCAACAAACCCGAACCACCCGACTTCTCCGTCGAGAAAAAATCCACCGGCTCCGAATTGTTGTTATCTTGAACTTTAGACAAATAGTTTGGAGTCAGTAAAGAGCTGGTCGTGTCCGAAAATAAGGTGGTCGGAGCTAATAAGGTCGTGTTGCACGAGAGCTTTGGGAAATGGTAAGGGTGCAGAGAAAATGCGGCGGCGGTCGGGGTAATGAGGTCGGTGGGGGATTGGGGATATATTTTTGAGTTGAGGGCAAAGGTGTTCCTCAAGCCCATGGTGGGCGGCTGAGAGGACGGCGGCTTTGGGTACACGAAGTTGGTCCGCGCCTTCACGCCGCGCATGGCGCGGGCGGCGCAGTCGTAGGCGCAGGCGGCCTCCTCGGCCGTGTCGAAGGTCCCCAGCCACCGCCGCTCCTTCGACTGGGGGTCGCGGATCTCCGCGGCGTACCGACCCCAGGGGCGGCGACGGACGCCGCGGTAGCGCATAGCGGGGGGTTGGGAGGCGGAGGAGGAGGCGGCGCGGCGCTTGGTGGCGGGGGGGTGGGGATCGGAGTCGCGGCAGAGAGTGCCGTTGAGCCTTCTCAGGGCTTCTTCCATTTGGGGTTTGGCTTGAAAATGTAGAGATGAGAGAGAGAGAAGGAGGAATATTTATGGGGAAATTAAAATGGGAGAGCGAGAAATGAGAGAGACGAGGAGTTGTTTTGTACCTCAAACCGTGTGTGCTTCAGAGCGTGGGGGTGGCTGTGTATTTATATTCAAAATTTCACACACAAAAATTTAATGTTTCTTTTAATTTCAATTCTTACTAAGCAACTGTTTTCTTTCTTTTATGTATTTAATATTTTGCTAATGTGAAGAGCCGTGAAAACTAGCTAGTGTGGATAGGGGTGTTCACGGTTTGATTTATAAAAAACCCGTTAATTCTGACCGCGGATCGGTTAAATAGTTAGTTAAAAAAGTTTTATAAAATTCAGTGGTTAATTTTTTTAAAAATTTAGAATAACCGATCCGGTTAACGGATTACATGCGCAAACCGCCGGTTTAATCGGACCGGACCAGTAAATGTTAAAAAACTATAACAAATATATATACATTCAGTCATTTACTATGGCCCACAAATAAAATATATTCATTTTCACTTTATGGCCTTTTGCATAATTTAATCTTCATCATTTTTGTATATTTATGTTTACGGGACGAAATGTGTATTTTTATGCTTATGAGACGAATTATGTATTTTTTATTTCATTATTGTTGTTTTTCTTAATTTTTAGGCCCAAATAATCTCTTTTGGGCCCAAAATTGAAAAATAAAAATCAAGCCCAAAATGAAAAAAAAAAAAATTGAAGGCCCAAAAAAAGGATTTTGGATTTAACCGGTTAACCGGCAAACTGGACCGTCCAATGCGGTCCAGATTGTGGCCGGTTAAAAATAAACCGGTCCAATTATGAACAAGAAAAAAATTAAGCGTTAAGTTCGTTTTGGTCATGGTTTTGGCTAAAATCGGACCAATCCGGACCGTGAACACCCTTAGTGTGGGGAAGATACATCATTTGTGGGTCATAAAATAAGGTAAAATACTATTTTATTTTATTTTTATGGTGTCTAACAATTCAGTGTTCAAATAATAAAAAATAAAAAAAATTATTTTAAAATTGATAAAGCTTTTAATTAGAGTATTTGACAACTTTTTAAGAAATGAATTCTCTTAGATTGTGTTTTGAATATACTACAAAAAAATAGAGTTCTAGTGAAAAAAAATTTTGTCACTATATCTACTGTCAGTATATCTACAATTGTTGTCACTATATCTACCATTATTGTCACCATATTTACAATTATTGTAGATATAGTGACAACAATTGTAGATATAGTGACAACAATTGTAGATATATTGACCAAAAAAAAAATCTTCACTAGAACTCTATTTCCTTGTAGGAAAATTTTATTTTTCATTACAACAATTATGATATTAGATAACACGATTTTGTAGTACTTTCTGAATAATTATTTTATGCCCCCTATATATAATTCTCGAATATGCTGAGCCTACGTGGATGCTTCTAGTGCTTCGGAATCCTACTTGGCGAAGAATCATGCTTCGTAATTAGGTTTGGACAAATAATATTTTGATATATTAATAATTAATAATCTAGGTTCGGACATTCCATAAATTATTTAGTTAACTTAGGTATTTTAATATCACATTTACTAATATAACTCTTTAATTCTTTGTAATTTTACATAGAGAGGCACTAAGTGACTAATATATCACTGACTTTTGATTTGCTTCCACAATTAGCTATTGAATTGTAAATGTATTTGAAAAGTTGATAACTTATGTATTTCTTATCGGTTTTACATATATAATATATCAAATTAATCATCTTTTGATGATCTTCAATTTGACATCCATATTGTATATATGAAATAAATAAATTATATTTATGTTTATAATAATAAAAAATAATAATATCTACTAAAATTCATTAGAAAAATAAAATTAATTCTGAATTGATATATTTATGTTCAATGTAGTTATATGTTGTAAGTTAAAAGAATATAATAATATAACACATGTAAGTCGCACAAATAAAAAGTATCATACTAAATATAATAAGGGTTGGGTTCACATGAGAATGGTTATCAATGACAAAAATGAGAATAAATCGTAGTCATTAGATCGGATGATCTAATGGCTAAAAAAAAGTCAAGATTATACCTTCATTAAGTGTATTTTAGACATTACCATTACACATCATTATCCACATTAGCATGCCACATCACTACCCACACACCTACCACACACAAAACACTCGCACACACGCGTTAAACACAAAACACATGCACATGCACTCTGCACACACTTTTCTATCTCTCTCTCTCTCATTTTATCTCTCTCTCTCTCTCTCTCTCTCTCTCTCTATCTCCCTCTCTCTCTCTCTCTCACACACACACACACACGTGTGCGCACACACACCAGCACACACAGCGGTCAGGGGCGAAACTACATTGAGGGTCAGAGAGGCGCCGGTCCCTCCAAAAAAAAAAAAAAAATTTCGAACTAGGGGTGTAGGGTTTTGCTGGAACTGGAAGGGCGCCCTTTGAGCGCTCTTCCGATGCCGGAGTGGGGGTGGTCTGGTCGGAGCTCCGGTCTGAAAGAACCGTCGACGTCGAGGTGGTGCAGCGGCGAGGTGGTGGACGCGCAGGCGCAGCGAAGCTCCACTTTCATGGCGGACGTGCGCTCTCTCGTGAAGAAGAAGGTGATCCCATATTCTCCCATTCAAATTACATATGTACCCTTACTTAAGTAACACTTGGGCTGAATGTGTGTAATAGGCTGCTGCCAATTATTTCTTTTGGGCCTTGTAATAGGGCTGTAAATGCAAGACAACTTATATCAAATTCGTGTCATTAATTCTAAATTCATTCGGTCCCTAGTCGTTTTCAACTCCAATAATTATTTTGAACCTACTTCCTGTCAAAACTCGAATAAAATTAATTAAATATATAATAATTATATAATAATTAATTAAATAACAACTAATTATATATTAAACTACGACGAAACGGACGCATAAATTACTATAAAATACAGGCAGCTGAGCAGGGAGGCATGGAGCCATGGAAGGGAAGCTGGATCGGAAAAAATTTGTGTTTGTGTTTAGTTTTGTCGTGAAAATTTTTTTTAAAGGCAAAATTTGGGTCCTCCCCGAAACGGGATTCTGGTTTCGCCACTGGCAACGGGGCATTCATTTGTCCCGTTTAAACGACACGTTGGCATTAAAATGGATGCGAGCATCTATTACATGATGGGCCACACTTTACATGTTCAATGAGCTGAACGCGTTCACATTTTCTTTAACTTTTTATATTTATTATTTTAAATTAATTGTTTAATCATATTATTTCCTTGTTTTTCACTAACTAATTTTTTTAATTGTACTATTTTTCTTGTGTAATTTTAATTTAAGTTATTTTGGTTTTGTAGCGTTCTTTTATTTTAATGCATTTAAAATTTATTATTACACTTTAAAAATCTTAAATTTGTATTTTATTGAGAATAGAATATTAAGACTTATATTGAATGAGTGGATAATGAGTCTTATATATGTATTTAAATAAACAGATAGGAACGTGAGTGTGTGTTTAAATAGAGAGAGATTTAGTGAAAAGAATGTGGGTATGACATGGATGAGAGAGAGTGTGTGTGTTAATTTTTGATTGAATGAATTGAAGTTGCGTATTATGGTTGTGGATGTCCTAAGTGATTATTCAGAGGAATTGATAAAAAATAATTCACAAATCTTGTCTGAGACGGTTCAACCGTTAGCGGATTGATCTGTCATATTGTTTTAACAGAAATGCATACTTATGTTATGAAATGTAATACTTTTGCTCATGTTGTTTTTAGGCTATTGATTGATCGGAAAAAGTGTGTACTTTATATGTTTATTAGCTTATATTTATATGCTTAGTTTTATCGCACTTATTATTTTTCGACTTATTTATTGTTTGAATGAATTTATTTGCTTTGAGATTTTATTGTTTTATTTTAGGATGTTGGAGTATTTTTACAAAGGACGAGACATCGAAGGAAGATAGAAGCAGGCAGTTCGGGGTGGAATTATTATAATTTGGGCTAATTTGGATTTGGACTCCACAAATAAAATCACGCATGACATGGCTAGAGAAGGGAATTCTAATTTGAGAGCCCATTATTAATTTAATATGGAAAGGGGTGGAATTATTTGAGCCTGGAGAATTAATTAACTCCTAATTGCATTATTTTTTTTTGGGCATCTGGATGTAGCCGTCAATAAAAGGGAGTGCAAAGACATTATTTACGGGGGTGCAAAAGCGGACGCCGCATACACGCAACCAGAAGAGATTATACACACAGCAACAGAGAGAACATACGCAAAGAGACGGGAAATCCAATGGAAGCGGAGGGAAGCCGCACTTGCACACGAAAGAGGATAACTCTATTCTCTTTCTTTTGTTTTTTATTTATTATGTTAGAGTAGATTTTCTTTTTAGTTCTGGGAAAGTTGAACCCTACGATTTGACTCGTCTAAATAAAAGAACACATTGAATAAAAAAAGAAAAAAATCATACCTAAGTTGACGAGAGAGAGTTCCATAGTGATCGTGCGCGAAAGAGGGCGAGAGCGAGAAGGAGATTTCCGAGAGAGGAGGTCGAGAGAGCTGCGAGCAAGTCACGGGCGCGATGAAGAAGAGAGAGGAGAGAGCGGGTCGCGGGGAAGAACAAATTGAAAAAGAAAAAACTGAAGACGAAAAGAGGAAGAGGAAAAATTTAATTGATATTTAAAAAGGCATATTAGTAATTTCATATTTAATATAATATCTTATTAAGTTTTATTGCACCCATTTTGTTAAGGGTCATTTACCCAATTTTTTATATGCACAGTTGAACTAATTCCCACCTACCATCACACACGCCTCTTGTGTGTGTCCTTTCGTTTCTCCTGCTTTAAATTTTTTGATATTCAAAGGAAAAACATCAGATCAAAAGGTTTTATAACAATTTAAAGCAGGAGATAACAATTTAATTCCCATTTACCATCACACACGCCTCTATAGCATACAATGTACGAGTAAAACCTTTTGATCTGATGTTTTTCCTTTGAAAATCAAAAAATTTAAAGCAGGAGAAACGAAAGGACACACACAAGAGGCGTGCGTGATGGTAGGTGGGAATTAGTTCAACTGTACATATAACAAATTGGGTAAATGACCCTTACCAAAATGGTGCAATAAAACTTAATAAAATATCATATTAAACTAATATGCCTTTTTGAATATCAATTAAATTTTTCCTCTTCCTTTTTTCTAATAGAAAGCTCCCATATCTGGAATTAACAAAAACTTAAGAAATAAAAGTAGATTTGTAACTTTCTTCATTATTTTCTGAACTTCATTAATTCTCATCAATGTGACTGCACACTACAATGCTATTTATATATAAGAGGAGCCTTCCTACTACAACCCTAGCATGTACTATAAACCCTAATGAGGATAACTCCAAATTACAGCTTGCATGTTGCTCACTCGTACAGCATGGCACCTGATCATCCTACACCATCATTTTGCAACCGTTGACCATAGTCAATACAACTAATACTCTTAATATTTCCGTCTTCAGTTTTTTCTTTTTCAATTTGTTCTTCCCCGCGACCCGCTCTCTCCTCTCTCTTCTTCATCGCGCCCGTGACTTGCTCGCAGCTCTCTCGACCTCCCCTCTCGGAAATCTCTTTCTCGCTCTCGCTTTCTTTCGTGCACGATCACTATTTTTCTTTTGTTTTTTATTTATTATGTTAGAGTAGATTTTCTTTTTAGTTCACGGTTCCGTCTACACCCTCGACTGACTCGTCTAATCAACTTTGGTATCAAATCTCGCTATCTTATGTAATTACTAGCCCTAGGTAACGACACGGTCTGTTACCTGAATTTTTTCTTATTTTTAATCTAACCGCGAGACGCTCTACGATTAGACTTGACTTCTTGTACAGTCCAGAAAAATGTTTTCAAGATTTAATACAATTAGTCGCTTTACGAATTAGAAAAATAGGCTAGACTAAGTAGTGACGCATTCGTTCACTTAAATAGGTCGTGTTATCTCCGGTAATAACCGTCTTCCAGTAGCCTCTTATGAATTAAACACAACAATTACATATTGAAGGTCTAATTCAACTGTAGATATGAAAAGCCTAATCTAGGTGATCAATTTAAATAAAACTCAACACATCATGGTTAATTATTCAAAACAACACGAACAATTCTAAAAAGATAAAATTATCAACCATATAAATCAATCGAACATCGTCAAATCGTAGGATTCAACTTTCCCTCTTCTTCCAGTCTTGCTGGGAGAGTGTGAGCACTGACGTAGAGGAAGCTGTGAGGGATTTTTTTTTCTCTGGCCACCAGATGCCAGAGTCCTTCACAGCAACCTCCATCATTTTAATCCCAAAGAAATCGGGACCTAGATCATGGTCTGACTATAGACCTATTAGCTTATGCAACGTGACTAACAAAATCATTTCTAGAATTCTCAACGGTCGCCTCGCCCCTCTTCTCCCCCACCTTGTCTCTCTGAATCAGAGTGGACTCATCAAGGATCGAGTCATTAGTGATAATATTCTACTGGCTCAGAATGATACACGACATCTCTCATGCGAATCGAACACGAACCCCGAACCTCGTGCTGAAGCTAGACATGGCCAAAGCATATGATAGGGTCGAGTGGTCATTTCTCAGAGAGGTACTGTTTCGGATGGGATTCCCTAACCATAGGATTAGCTTTGTGGAGGCGTGTGTGGAGCACTGCACATTCTCCGTTTTGATTAATGGTAGCCCCACGGCCTTTTTTCCTTCTACCCGTGGCCTTTGTCAGGGGTACCCCTTATCCCCCTCTCTTTTTGTTCTGGTTGCTGACTATCTCTCTCGCTGCCTTGACGGCTTCATTCGTTATTTTCTGAGGATGACCTACAACACGCGTGGCTGTAGGCCTCCCATTTCCCATCTATCTTATGCGGATGACATTATCATTTTCACTCGTGCGAATGATAATGGGCTAGTAGCTCCCATGAGTCTTTTGGACCACTACAGTGAGACATCTGGCCAGCTAGTCAGTGTTAGTAAGAGCACCTTTATCATGGACCACCACGTTGCAGACCATTGGACTCATCACGAGCGCACTGGATTTGCTCGTAGGGACTTACACATCCTTTACCTTGGGGCCACCTTGGACAAAGGTCATCTCTCCCATGAGCTTTTCATTGACGTCCGTCAGAGAATGACTGACCGGATTTCTGGCTGGTCACATAGACACCTATCCTTCGGAGGTCGTCTTGCTCTGATCAAGAGCACTCTTTGTGCCCTCCATCTTCACCTTCTCGCGGTGCTTGACCCCCACCAGTCTACGATTCATGAGTTAGATCATATCTTAGGCCTCTATTTTTGGAGCTATGTCGAGGGCTCGCGGGGACGGCGGCAGACCCACTGGGTGAAGTGGGACTCCATATGTCGTCCTCACTCCGATGGTGGGCTCGGGATTCGGCATTTCTCTGATATTGTTACTGCGTTTTCCTACAGGATGTGGTGGCGCCTTAGGGAGGCAAGTCCCTTTGGGCCCAATACCTCCTGAGGAAGTATTGCCCTGGTGGTGTTGCCCATCCTTGCAGGGTGACAACCACCGCTCGGGATAGTCGACAGTGGAGACGGCTCACCATTGTTGGCAGGCGTGCTCAGAAGCATATTTTTTGGACCTTGAGTTCTGGGGAGATTAGCTTCTGGGATGAGTGGTGGTTCGGCGAGGCCCCTCTCTCGAGTACTAGGCCAGTCACTCACCTGCCTTTCATGCGGGTGAAGGACCTTTGGACGGGGAGTTTTTGGGATAGAGATAAGATGGAGGATATTTTTGGTGAGGGTAGGGGTTTTAGTAGTCTAGAGATTGACCAGATCCGAAGATTCCCATTCTGGAGGGAGGTTTGGATGGCATGAGGTGGAGACTTACATCTTCGGGTGCATTCTCTAGTCATCAGCCTGGGGAGATGTGAGGCCGGGCAACCAGCCAAACCGCCTCTTCGGGGCCATATGGACCGACCTTCTCACCCCAACCATTTCCGTCTTTTTATGGCACCTCCTATTAAGACGCATTCTCATTGACACCGTGATGCAGGCGAGAGGGTTCTCCTTCCCCTCCCGCTGCCATTGTTGTGCTGAGACCGGTACCTTTGAGATCGAGACTTTCACCCATCTTTTCCTTGAGAGTGAGACTGTGAGGAGAGTATGGGAGCACTATGCCAGATATACTCATATACCCCTACCCACTACAGACAGTTTTTTTGAGCTTCTGAATTTTTTCTCACACCGCACACACAGTAGACACGTGGGCTTCCTTATTCCTTGTCTGATCCTATGGGCCACCTGGACAGAAAGGAATAATGCGAAGCATAGGGATTTTATATTTTCTTGTGCTCACATTATTTTACAGGTTGACAGACACCTCTCTCTCTCCTCACCGCCCTGGGTAGACTCAAGACGAGAGACTGGATATGGTGTACACCGCCCCATCGTTTGAGGCCACCACCTTCTTTACCTGTCCAGCACCCATGACCCAGGACCGTTGTTTGGCTGAAACCCAAGGCCCCTTAGGTTAAGCTAAACACTGATGACGCTTTCGACAGACATACCGGAGCTGCTGGAAGAGGGGGCCTGATTATGGATCATGGTGGGGCACTCATCACTGCCTTTCATGGGCCACTCCGGGCCTCCTCGAGTTATGATGCAGAGATTCATGCGCTCCAGATTGGTCTTGAGATTGGCGCTTCGATCTCCTCCCATATTTGGATTGAGATGGATGCTGCAACTGTCATCACACTTTTGACATCTGGCCACCAGGGGTCATGGCAGATCCAGCATCCTCTTATGCGCATCAGAGACACCCTCCGCTCGATCCATTACCATATCTCACACATATTCCGGAAGGGGAATCGGCCCGCTGATTTCCTTGCTAGCACGGGGGCATCTATACCCCAGAGACGCACCCTTCTTCCTGAGGACATTCCCCTCCGGCTTCGGACGCTCATTCGGATGGACCAGCTAGAGTATCCATCTTTCAGATTCGGTCGACCGCCACCACCTGACCCTGACTAGATTTGATGTTTTGGACCCCATGCCAGGTCACTCTGACCAGGACTACCTTTTATAAGGATTTGATTTTAGATCCATAGCGGATATTTTTGTGATCCTTGTACCTTTTATTTTTTTGTTTTGTGATGTCACCCTATGTATTTTCGACTTTGATGTAGACCATTGATTTTTTTTAGCCCTCTCTGGGCCATTATATTCACAGGTCGGGGGTGTAGCCCCAACCCCCCATCTCACTCTGGGATGTTAAAATAAAAAATAATAATATATAAAAAACAAAAGAAAGAGAATAGAGTTATCCTCTTTCGTGTGCAGGTGCGGCTTCCCTCCGCTTCCGACGGACTTCCCGTCTCTTTGCGTCTATTCTCTCTGTTGCTGCGTGTATGATCTCTTCTGGCTGCGTGTATGCGGCGTCCGCTTTTGCACCCCCGTAAATAATGTCTTCGCACTCCTTTTTATTGACAGCTACGTCCAGATGCCCAAAAAAAAATGATGCTTGGGCCCTTTTTTTATTTCCACCCAAGTGATTAGGAGTTAATTAATTCTCGAGGCTCAAATAATTCCACCCCTTTCCATACTAAATTAATAATGGGCTCTCAAATTAGAATTTCCTTCTCTACCGATGTCATGCGTGATTTTATTTGTGGAGTCCAAATCCAAATTAGCCCAAATTATAATAATTTCACCCCGAACTGTCTGCTTCTATCTTCCTTCGATGTCTCGTCCTTTGTAAAAATACTCCAACATCCTAAAATAAAACAATAAAATCTCAAAGCAAATAAATTCATTCAAACAATAAGTAAGTCGAAAAATAATAAGTGCGATCAAATTAAGCATATAAATATAAGCTAATAAATATATAAAGTACACATTTTTTCGGATCAATCAACTATGAAATTAATTTTATCTATGGT
>CACSLK010027840.1:7493199-7515029 GCA_902706635.1 Striga hermonthica
AGATGTCGGTCTCCATAGTGGGCTCCTCCACCGACGTCATCACTTGTTGGATTGGAGCGACTTCAAGTGGCGGGACGTCGGTAACCAACGGCTCACTGACGATCGCCGGTGTCGGTTCCACCCTTGTGGACGATGGTTCACCAACAGCGCTTTGAGAACGGTTAGGGTTCTTCTTCCATGACTTCAGAAGGTTCATGCGCCCGACCATCTCTGTTGATCGGAGATTTTTGTTTTTCCCGACTTTATTCTTTAAGTCGAAATTCGGATTACGTCTCCGGTGTTCTTCTGCTTCTACGGGATCTCCGAAACCGAAGTATCCCAGCAATGGATAATAGACTGTTACAATAAATTCAAAGTTAGACCGACTTCGTCAATGCGATCGATGCCACGAGGTAAACGAAGAAATTACCTGGTAAAAATGAAGAGTCAAGTATCCCGGGAGATAAACCAGCCAACTCTAATCGGGAATCCTTCATGAGTCGTTGATATCGTCGCTTATTATGAAAGACTTCGAACAACTTGTCCACTCGATCGTACAGTAGACCTTCGAACTTGGGCTCTCTCTTCCCCATTGGTTTTGCTACAAGGTCACAAAAGTCCACCTGTTAGCGAAAACAAAAAGCAAGATATTAATAACCGAAATAAAATAAAAATGGTGAACAACTTACAATAACCAGATTTAATAGCCATTGGGATGCTTGTCCCATCGGCGAGAAGATCATTAGCGAAGTCGGGGCACTGCCAATCCCCACCGACCCACAACCATTCCTCTTGGAAGCCGTGTAATGTGTCGGGGACCTCCATTATTAACTCGCCAACCTTGACTCTAGGTTGGGGTTTACCGACAATGGAAAAAGTATGAAGTGGGTCCGACACTTGTCTATCTGGGCTCTTCCGGAATGTGAACATGCTTCTCATATCCTTCGCCGACGCTAAATCCCAATTCTTTTCGGCGAAGAGCACCAGCAATCCAATAATTCGCTTCCATGAATTTGGAGCGATCTGGCATATCGGAAACTCCCAGTCCCGCAAATATTCAGTGATTATGCGCGGCAAAGGGAATCGCAAGCCTGATCTCAGACTCTCAACGAACACACCGACGCAGTTGGGCGGAGGGCATGTGATCCTCTCGCCTGGGTATGGAGCAAACAAATGTACCGACGTAGGGACTCGGATTTCACTCCACAACATAACGACGTCGGCGTCAGTGAGGATGCTCGGTTCACCATGGGATGTAAGTTCGGGGTCCGACCATCTCCTAATAGGTCCCCTCCAGAATCTTGAGTCATCGATGGCGTTTTTCTCTACGACTTTGTCCCCCTCGCTATCGTTTAGCCGAATCTTCAACCGTTCGACAAATACCGGGTCCCACCGATTATACTCAGACAACAATTCCAATTCCCCAGAGTGAACCATGTTGATCATCATCAAATCCAGTTCGTCGTCACCAGAAGACGCCCACGATACACTCATAATGTCGAGAAAAAGAAAGAAAGGTCGGACTAAATAAACAAAATACAATGAGAAATTCTTACCACATGAAGTAGTTCGTAGATCTGGGATGCTTTGAGTACAATTGAGAGGCAATTAATTCACAAGGAAAGCAAGAAAGACGAATGCGAGAAGAAGATGAAAGTAAAGTAGATCTCAAGAGAAGAATTCCTATTTATACTAAGCCCTGGATTGCGACCGTTGGAAACCAAAAGAAATAGGGGCGCGTGGGCCACACGTTCTTAATTCGCGAGTCGACGCAACCCTTGAGAGTCATGCCTATTATCAACGGTTACGTGGCCTAATAAAAAAGATCGTTACCCCTATCAGTAAACGTTGCAATTAATCCTATTAAATTGCGCCGTTTCAACTCTCAGTATTATTTCTGCCAAGTGTAAAGATATCGGAAAAACATTCGCAAAACCGACATGTCTCCCTTGCCAAAGATTAAATGAGTATCAGGGAATTTTCAGCATCACTGCTCGTCTCTTTCAAGACAACCATTAATGCTGGGGGCCACCTTGTCGACATCCTTTTCAGTAAATCGAATTAGGCGACGCTGACCACTTGATTATGTTCAGTAGAAGGATGATTGAAGTCGTATGGAGTAGGTGATGCCTTAACAGGTCTCAAGGTTCTGACGTTAATTTCAAGGCAATCATTTGTCGGGTAAAATTCGTTAAGAAACCGACATCGTCGTCCGTTGACCGATATCTCACGTCGGATACGACATATCGGTTACTACATGTCGGATGCAACATATCGGTTATAACTGCTCGAACCGATATCTATGACTCGTAAGACCGACACCATAAGGCGGTGCCAACTCAGCACAACTCATCATTACACCTGGCCAAGTGGCACGTTATTAAGATGAATGACAATTAGCCGCCGTTGACTATTCTTGTGTAATGATTACATATTAGATAAATGTAAATAAATATAAAAGGAGAAAAACAGTTCTCCAAGCCAGCCAAGAAAGAAATACGCACACAATAATAATACAGAGAAATTCTATCCCCTTTCATCGTTCATACAAACCTCTATTGATTTATTATAAGTTTACTACAAAATCCCTGTCGATTATATAGTTGTTAATTTTCATTTGACAACATCTAGTTTGACATAAGAACTTAATTAAGCTCAAAATCTACACATAATAACATCAACAGAACACAAAAGAAGTCACAGCATATAGGCAAATCAAATAAAACACTCAAACTACAAGGTATACCACCATAACAGGAAATTTAAGCATATAAGACAGTACAATAACCACATAAAAGTTTTAGCAAAGAGCCATCAAACAAAACACACAAAAACAAGAATATAATGTTCTATCTCTTCCTCTTTTCTCATACATTAAAACACACACATAACATGGCCTTGGAAATTAAATTATTGTTCTGAATAATAATTATGTATAATCCCAGCAAAATCGCATAAAAGGCTCAGCAATAATGCTATACGTATGGATTAATAAAAATCACACTTTGAATCTTTGATTCTTACAATTACTAGTTATGAAGCCACCACTGCCATGACAAACAGAATTCAAATAAATCAAGCAAACTAACATCAACATTAAACAAAACCACAAAGATTAAAGGTGGGATTGGAAATTTACCCCACTACTCGATTATACAGACTGCGGGAGAACACGCTCGGCCTCATATTGGCCCCGCTGCTCAGATACGAACGGGACTGCTGCTGCTTGTTTGTTTTACTGGCCGGATGAGAACTTGCCTCAGCCCGCGACTTCACGTTGCAACGGGAGATCGAACGGGAGGTTCGGTGGCTGAATGGCGTGACGGGCGGAAGTCGGAGGGTTGCTCACGCGAACAAAGGTTAATTGGTCAGGTCGGACGTCGTCGGGGTTCGCTGGTGGTTCGACGGCAATGGTTGACTGTCGGGGCGCTGCGGTTCACGGCGGCGGCTCCCGCTAGACGGCTCGCGAGCAGTTTGCACGTCTCCCGATGGAAATTGGCTGCCCTCGGCGTCCGTTGAACGTAGCAGCGGCCCCACTTCGTTGGGGTTCGGCTCTCGGCAAACCTTGGACAGACCCGGAAAATCTCGATAAAGCCCGGCTCTATGAACCGGGTTGTAGAAGAGGACAGAGCAAAGGGGCTGCTGGTCGTTTCTCGGTGATGGGAATGGCCGCTGCTCGCTGTTATAGGTTGGGTCTGCTTGAAGGGATGGTGGTTGCCGGAAAATGTACAGAGGGGGATGATGAGGGGATGCTGCTATGGCTCTCGGGCGGTGTCGCGGGGTTGCTGGCAGCGAGAGTAGCAACTAGAGATTCACGAACAGCAGGGCACGGAAGGTTCACGCTGGTGATGAACAGCGACAGAAAACGAAGCCGCGCAGGAGCAGCAGGGTGCGATCGGAAAATGAGAGAGAGAGAGCTTGCGATGGTGAAATTGAACGATGGTGAGAGAGGAGATATTGAGAGGTTATGATTTGAAGGTGATGAAACGAAAAGTCTTCCACCTGGTATATGTACGTGAGGTATACACAAACGTGAGCTGAAGATCTCCTGTAAAAATCGCAACAAAAATTTGAACGTTTGAAGAAGACGACTTGGTCTCGCGGAAGAGAGAAGGTGAAGTATCTGTTCATTTGCACGTGCTGTTATGATCTTCCCATTTGGGCCATAAGATTAATAAAGCAATTTGGGTCAATCTAAAATAATTTATAAGGTATTGGGCCAAGAATAATAGTACCATATATGGGCTGGAATTAATTAAAATTGGGTCGGAACTAAATTAATCGGGCCGAAATAAAATCCACGCGATAATAAGAATTTTCGCTCGATTCGATACAATTTAATAACCGGCATATATATAATACACACAATAATAATATATAGTAATAATTTTTATAAAAAATTAGACAAATAGACATTCACGAGCACATAATAGATATTGAAAATAATAGTCGAGTACGAATAAAATAAAAATGGACAAATAAGATCATTAATAATTCTATAATTATTCCACAACAAATGGGGCGCTACAATTCTACCCACCTTAAAAGAAATTCCGACCTCGGAATTCGAAGACCCAAGAAACTAACAGACTAAAAGAACACAAAGGCCTCCAAAGCGAGAAGGTAGGGAATACCCCCCAACTCTCGACCTCCTTCTCTCAATTCGTCTCGGACTCGCCATGTCGACTCCACAGCACCTTCCCAAGGCTCACTGCCCGGTTCCTCAGCTGATGGACACCCTGGTCCAAAATGGCCTCCGATACCTCCTCATAGGTAAGGTCTCGCTCGACCCGCAGTTCGCCGAAGTCCACCACTGGTCCGGGTCATGCACATATCTACGCAACATCGAGACATGAATCACATCATGCACCCCTGACAACTCTGGTGGTAAAGCTAGCCGATAAGCCAAGTCACCAACTTGAGCAAGGATCTCAAAGGACTAACCACATACGACAGCGGGTCCTCATTTACCCCCAAACTAAGGTATACCACACCTCTAGCCATACGAAAGGGAAAACTCTAATGGTACCATCCAGATACCCGCTCGATACACAAAAACACAAAAATAGCCCACTCATGGTGAGAAATCGCTACACAACACAACATGCACCCACGACCCCAACATGCCTCATAGTGCCTCGACCGAGAGATCATCGATCAAACCATCGTGGTCGACACGTGGAGCTGAGTTTCAGCATGGTGCCCGGGTCACGCCGAAAGCTTACCCACAATCTCGACATGTCCGTGACTTCTTGCCGAAGCGATTGTCACGGTAAATGTGCAACCATGCACGTAGTATAGCCCCGCTATACTCAAACTTACAACACACGATTCTATGATACAAACGTAGCCCCTCATGGCTCCGTTTGCTGGCAACACAAGTCCCCTATCTCGCCATCTCGAGGACTCCTCGCATAAGCATAGGAAACTTATCGACCATGCTTCCTTGTCGAAACCATCGATCAAGGATGAAAACGCGGTTCGGTGGAACTTGAAACTCTCGGTGGTCAAACCGTCCAATAGAGAAATAAAATGGACGTTTGAATTTGTAATGCACTGTCCTCCGAGAGGAGACACGCTCGCAGGCGCTGCATATGCAGGGTGCCAGGACGCTCACGTGTACCTGTTCAGAGACCAGCCGCAACGTCAAGGTTTGGCCAATCATGCTAGCATGGGGGTTCCGTGTATCCAGTGATGGCAACTGCAGCTTGCGTGTGAGTCAATGTTCGGCCGCTCATCTCTCAGCACGGACGTACATACTCGACCACCACCTCGTGGCTACACCCAGTCAGGGTCGGTGTTTTGACAAGAAAATTCAATCCCTAGTTTTTCTCAATACGAAAACTTTTCTGACTTGGGGTTTCACATAGGCCAAAGCAAAAGCAAGAGACGGGATTTTCCACAAAAATGTGTACAAATGGGGTTCATTCGAAACGACCTTTTTGGTTTTCCAAGAATTCAAAAGTTTCTAGGTCTCAGAAAAATAATAGGGCAATAAACCGAGTTTCCAAATCCACTACCTTTATCCAACAACACATTCTAATACGTAAAAAGACCCAACGCTAGAGAAAAAATAAGGCGCTACATCCCAGATTGCAATTTAAAGACAAAAGTCAATATATCCGGGCAAAACTTGTTGAAGATGTTGAAATCATCTATATAGATGGGTCGACTCAGGAAAAGCCATTACGTATCGGGGCCAATCGTCAAGAACCTCTGCGTACTCAGCTAATTTATTTTCTTCAATCAAATCCCGACATGTTCGCGTGGAAACATGAAGACATGAAGGGTATTGATCCCTAGAAGGCTTGTCATCGGTTCAATCTCGACAAAACTGTCAAACCTGTTATTCAAAAACGTCAAAAATTTGGACCTGACCGCCAAAAAGCCTTGGAAGAAGAAGTAAACAAACTCATCGACAACAAATTCGTCAAAGAAGCTAAATACCCGACTTGGATATCGAACCCCGCGCTGGTCAAGCAATGGCTTATGGCGTCTATGCATTGATTTCTCGGATCTGAATAAAGCGTGTCCAAAGGATAGCAATCCTGTTCCACACATCGATTACATGGCGGACGCCACTTCGGGCCATCAACCGATGAGTTTCTTGGACGCCTACTCTGGTTATAATCAAATCCCCATGCATCCGGCTGAACACACTTCATTTTACTCAGCTCGTGGCCTCTATTGCTATGTCGTGATGACTTTTGGATTAAAGAATGTCGGGGCCACATATCAAAGGTTAGTCAATAAAATGTTTGCCAACTTAATCGGGCACACGATGGAGGTATACATAGACGACATGTTAGTGAAGTCAGAACAAGCAACCGATCACATCGCCCACCTCACCGACGTCTTTAATATCCTCCGTGAGTACTCGATGGTGCTCAATCCGAAGAAATGTACCTTTGGAGTCAGCTCGAGAAAGTTTTTAGGGTACATGGTAAGCCAAAGAGGAATTGAATCCAACCCAGCGAAAATTCAGGCTATACTCGACCTGACTCCACCGACATCTGTTAAAGGCGTCCAAGCACTGACCGGCCGACTATCTGCCCTAAACCGATTCATCTCAAAGTCAACTGATCATTGTAAGTCTTTCTTTGACGCGATTAAGAATAAGAAGCAATTTGAGTGAACTGCTGAATTCCAAAATGCCTTTGATAACATTAAAGAAGTCCTCTCACGACCCCCGACTTTGCAAAAACCTACCCCCGACGAGCTTCTATATTTGTACTTGGGAGTCAGTGATGTCGCTGTTAGCGCCGTCCTCATACGACAAGACGGGCTCCAACAATTTTTTGTGTATTACACCAGCAAAGCTTTGCATGACGCCGAGTTGCGGTATCCTCATATGGAGTAGTTGGCATTTGCTTTAATTACCGTTGCCCGCAAAATTCATCCGTACTTCTTGGAACATTCAATCATTGTGCTCACCTCGTATCCTCTATGACAAATTCTCCACCGACCTGACACGTCGGGTAGAATGATTAAGTGGGCCATAGAGCTCGGACAATTTGACATTCAGTATAAACCGCGGACTGCTATTAAGGCCCAAGTGTTGTCTGATTTCATAGTCGATTTCACGCCACCAATAAAAGTATCGACTGAAGACCCAACGTGGACTCTTTACGTTGACGGGTCGTCCACTACCATACGTGCCGGAGGAGGAATTGTCTTGGTTAGTCCTGATCAACAACTCTTTTGTTATTCGGTGGCATTTACGTTTCCCGCTACTAACAATGAAGCCGAATACGAAGCTCTGATATCGGGATTACAATTTGCTGAATCCATGAACGTCTTCTCACTTCGGATATACTCCGATTCTCAATTGCTCGTAAGCCACATCAATGGTGTTTATGACGTCAAGGAACCTCGATTAGTCCCTTATTTCGAACTTGTCAAGAAGAAGCTGTCAAAGTTTAAGATAACGTTGGAACACATAACTCGAGCAATGAATATTCAAGCAGATGCCCTCTCGCGTTTAGCTTCTTCCACCGACTTGAACAACATTGAATTTATACATGTCACTAAACAGACGACACCTTCAACCGCAGTTACCGACGTCTCAATGACCGACGTCGTTCAAACCACTGAAAACCCGACGTGGATGGATCCCATTAAAGACTACCTTCAAACTGGGGCCGAACTGATGATCCAAGGGAAGCTCGTGCCCTTCGTGTTCGCGCAGCTCATTTCACAATGGATAACGGAATCCTGTACAAGCGTGGATACTCATCTCTCTTGCTTAAATGCTTGTCGGAAACTGAAGCCCGACGTGTCCTAGAAGAAGTCCACGAAGGTACCTGCGGAACGCACCAAGGAGCGCAAACCTTGTCTTACAAAGTACTTCGACAAGGTTACTATTGGCCAACCCTCAAGAAAGATGTCGCTGACTGGGTGCGGAAATAACAAGTGTCAGATATTCGCTCCTAACGTCAATCAACACCCAGAACTCCTGAAGTCGGTCTATAGCCCTTGGCCATTCGCGAAGTGGGGTATTGATCTTACCGGTCCTCTCCTGACGACAAAGGGAGGAGTAGGATTTGCAATATAGCCATTGATTACTTCACCAAATGGGTGGAAGCCGAACCCCTTGCGGCCATCACTGAGCAAAAGATGATTGATTTCCTCTGGAAATCCATTGTCTGTCGGTTTGGAATACCGAATTCTATCATAATCGATAACGGCCCACAGTTTGAAGGAAGAAGATTTGAAACCTTTTGTGAAGATTACGACATGAAACATTTCTTCTCATCGCTATATCATCCACAAGCTAATGGACAGATTGAAGCCGCAAACAAGATTATCAAGAACGGCCTGAAAACTCGACTTGAATCCGCGAAAGGATCTTAGCCCGATGAGCTACCTCACGTCTTATGGGCTTATCGAACAACACCTTGGAATTCAATTAGAGAGACTCCATTCTCGTTAACGTATGGAACTGAAGCCGTCATCCCTGTTGAACTTGAGTCTCCGACGTTTCAAGTTACCCGTTTTTCAGAGGAAACAAATTCAAATAACTTGAAAGCCAATCTCGACTTGGTCGACGAGTTGCGGACAAAAGCTGAAGTCCGAAATGCTGCATACAAACGTCGTAGTGAAAGGTACATTAATGCAAAGCTCAAACTACAGTCTTTTGCCGTGGGTGACCTTATTTTGAAAAGAGTCACTGGGGCCAACGTCGGTCCACTACAGCTGAAATGGGAAGGTCCCTTTAAAGTAAATCGCGTGATCTCCAGTGGCACTTACCGACTTGAAAATATGGTTGGTGTCTCTCTCCAATACCCTTGGAACGCGACATTTCTGAAGAAATATTTCCAATAAAGCAAGCATCGAGGAATCCTTACCTTATATCTCTAATGTACAAAGAAACACTTTTGGCGGTCTGTGTACGAAGCCGATTTTGCTGTTAATAAAAACCATGTGACGAATCTCAATAAAGTTGTTCGATCACAGGACCCTCGAAAAATCGGTCCCCGTAGCTAAGGCTGGACTTGTTCAAAACCCTGAAGTTGGTTTGACTTAGCCAAAAGCAACAAAGCCGGATACTTCCAAGCCCTGAAGATGGCTTGGGGAGGCTTATGCTCTTTGACTTCAAATCCCGACGTTGATTTGATGAGCTGACAATCAATATCGCTTTTAAGTCCCGTAGATGACTTAGTGAAACAATAATGAAATTGAGTTTATAGACTCGCTTGGGCTAAAGTCCGTAGATGTCTGAAACACGATAAATCGAACCGACATCTTAAATACAATCAAATTCAAACAAATGCAGAGTGAAATAACCAAGTAATAAGTCGGAATAATCTTATGATGATCTTTTAGTATTCATTGACATTTGTTCCGAGTCTTTTAACTCCGTTGTTTTATTATTTCGATTTCTTCTCAACCAATTGTACGAAAATATTTACGACAAATGATAAGACAATAGGAAACAATAAAATTGAAATCGAAAATATAAATTTCATTCAAAACACAACAGAATCATTACAAAGATAATGGCCTTGTTTGGCAGTTAGCGGTTAGTTGTTAGCTGTTAGCGGATTGCATTAGCTGTTTTGACTAGCGGATGGTGTTAGCTGTTTTGACCAGCTGATTGTTTTAGCGGTTTTCAAAAGAGTGTTTGGTAATTAACTATTTTTAATCAGCTGTTAACATGTAAAATTACTTATATGGACATCTATTCTTTTATATTCTTGTTTATTTAAAATTATAATTATATTGAAAATAACTATTACTTATATTTAAAATATTTGTAAAACGGCTTAATATAACATAACACAAATAAGAAATTGTTACAATATATAATTGTGAAGTAAAAAAAGTTATGAAGATTTTAATTTGACATGATAACAAATATTCAAATAAAAAATAAAATAAAATACATAAAATGTAAAAATTTGCATATCAATTATCAGCCTTTAGTCTTACTCTTCCTCTATAAATTTGCACATAATTCATCACTCAATCTTTCGTTTTTATTTTTATATTTACAGAACACCTAATTCACTTAATTTCAAATGTCAATGGAGTATTTAAAGAAATTTGAGTTCATTTATAATCTCAATTTTATTTTTAATCCTATATATTAATGCAATAAAATGTAAATCTATTTTGTAAGCTAACTTTGATTTTTAACTCAAATATGCTAGTGTGTTAAAATAATATGAGGTAGAGTTAATGTAGTAGAGTTAATTAATGGCAAATATGTCATTTTATATTTTTTCCTCAAAAAGCTATTTGAAAAAGCTTCAATTTGTAGCTTTTTGAAAAACAGCTTTTAGATCAAAAAAGCTATTTCAAAAAGCTATTAACCAAACATTTTAAAATTGGAGGTTTTAAAAGTCAAACATCTATTTTGTTCAAAAAGCTAATTTGTGGCTGAAACGCCATTAAACAAACATGGCCAATATCCTTCTCTAAAAATATGTTTCTGAAAAGAAAAATACAAGTAAAGCAAACGATGATCAAAGAGTCATTTCTGGGCTTTCCTTGTTAACTCCCGACGTCGACGCCTCGCCGGCGACCGACCCAGAAGGCTTTTCAATTCTGCCTTCAGCTTCGTCCTTCTCATCCAAGTGATCCAATAAACTTTGTCCCAAGCGCTGAAAGACCTCATCCTCTTTTCTCTCAATCGTTGAAAGGACATCGGTTTGCCTTATGACGATCACGTCACCATCTTCATGGACGATCTCATCTTCGTCGGAAGGAATGGGCTCAGCCACCCACCCTTTAGCCTTCGCATCATCCTCGGCTACCTTTCGCATAGCAAAACTAGTAATGGCTTCAAGTAGCTCATCATCGGAGAGGCCGCCAAGCACTTGCTCGACAAAGGCCTCAGCAATGGCGTCAATACAGATGTTCGACAGCTCTGGCTTCTTCTCCTTCTCTACTTCTAATACCATATTGATGAAGGCCCGTCGGGTGGCGACTCTCTGCTCCCCTGACAAAGGAGTAATGTCTAGCTCCAGCATCCGACTCTCTCTTCGCTTAAGCAATCTGTCGGCAAATTCCCGCTCGTCCTCGTCGACGGGAATATGAGCACTCTTATCCCGGAGTCAAGCCCATACTTTTCTAACTTCTCCACTAGAAAAATTCACAGCTCGTCGACAGTATAGATTCTAGAATGAACTCGGTCGATGACCCAACGCAAATTCAGGGCAGCATTTAGCTCTAGATCCTTCTCGGTTATTACGACATCATCACCCGACTTCTCGGACTTTCCCTTTGCCTTGTTGTCGACTTCGAGACCCTTTTGAAATTTGGCCTCGGCCATAGCTGTCAGCTCCGCACGAAGTTTAGCCATATCGGTCTGATGGGCCTCTCGGCGGTGGATCAACTCGGCGTCCTTCTCGGAACGATCTTTCCGAACCGCCTGCAATTCAAGCCTCAACTATTCAAGCTGCTCTTCTTGTTCTTTAGCCTTGTCCTCGACCTTGGATAGTTGAACCGACATAATGTCGTGGGCCAGCAACAGATTTTCTTACTCTGTCTTCGAGGCATTAACTTCGGTCTGCGCCACCTTCAACTGTGCATATTTTTCCGACATTGAAGTTGCAAACCGATATTTCTCTTCTTCTAGTGACGCCAGGGTTCCATCTCTTAAGCTGAGCTCATTCTCTTTTTTTTTAGCTCAGAAACTTTGCTGCGGCAACTCTCCTCCGCAGCCACAAAGCTCACGAGCGCTCGCCCCAAACAACCTTTGGCATAGCTGAACTTCTGGTCATCGGGCAAGGAGGCGATCCTCGCGTGAGTCTTTGGGTCCCATGACATTAAAGGGACTTTTGCGGCTTTGACCGCCTCATCGGGGAACCGATGGTTATTGGGAAGTTTTAGCTCGCAGACTGTTTGGAACATTGAAAACCACAACTCAAATACGTCCTCCGGCAACGTCAGGTCGACAACTTTCTTCTCATTGACCCTAAGGAAAGATGGCCTCAGAACAATCTCCGGCTCTTCTTCTTCCTTATCCTTGCTTGCACCGACGTCCTGTTTCTTCTTGGCCCGCTCACCTGCTTGAGACATGTTCGATCTCTTGCGACGGCTCACCAAGTTCAAAGCAAAGTCCTCGGGCATTTCTTGTGAGATCTCAGGCTCAGTAATCGGTTCATTTACCGGCATTATTTCCTGCTGCACCGGCTCATCCACGGCACCCACAGTTTTTATTGGTGGGTCCGCCACAAATGGGCTGCTACGAGTAGTCGGAATCGGTTCATCTCTTGTTGCTGAAGGCTCGCCAGTAGCGCTACGGGAACTAGTCGGGTTCTTCTTTCATGCCTTAAGCAGATTCATACGTCCAGCCATCTCGCTTGATCTCAAATTTTTTCCTTTGCCCACCTTGTTCTTCAAGTCCAAATTAGGATTGCGTCTCCTATATTCCTCGGCTTCCACGGGATCTCGGAAACCGAAAAATCCAAGCAGAGGATAATACTCTGCACGACAAATAATTTTAAGTCATCATGGAGAAGACAACCAAAATATAAAAGGAAACAAACAACAAATGAGAAACCGATATCCTTACCGGGTTGGAATGCAAAATTTAAGATTCCAGGTGATAAGCCAGCAAGCTCCAACCGAGAATCCTTCACAAGTCGTTGATATCTTCGCTTGTTCGGAGATAGCTTAAATAGCTTGTCAACTCGATTATACAGCTCTCCTTCAAACCGAGGTTCTTTTCTTCCTTGTGGTTTGGCTACAAAGGTTACAAAAGGCCACCTGTTAGCGAAGACAAAAAACAAGTAATCATTAACTTCAAATGGAGAGAAAAAGTGAATTTAACTTACAATACGCAGATTTAACAGCCATCAAGATACTCGTCCCGTTGGCTAGAAGGTCATTAGCAAAATCGGCACACTGCCAATCTCCACCAACCCACAACCACTCTTCCTGAAAGCCGTGAAGTGTGTCGAGAACCTCCGTTATCAGCTCACCGCCTTGACACTTGACTGAGGTTTACCGACAATGGAAAAAATGAGGAGCATATCTGAGACTTGTCTATCCGGGCTTTTCCGGAAAGTAAACATACTCGTCATCTCGCTCGCCGAGGGTAGGTCCCATTTCTCCTCGTCGAGGTGCACGAGCAAACCGATGACCTGTTTCCATGAATTCGGAGCAATCTGACATAAAGTCAGTTCCCAATTCTGCAAATGTTCTGTAATTATGCGCGACAAAGGAAATCGTAGAACCGTCCTCAGGCTCTCGGCGAATATGCCCACACATCCCGGTGGAGGACATGTAATCCTTTCTCCAGGATAAGGCGCAACTAGCTTTACCGACGCGGGAACTCGAATATCATTTCGCAACATCACGATGTCTGCGTCGGTTAATATACTCGCCTTGCCGTGAAAATCTATTGAAGGGTCCGGCCATCTCCTCACAGGCCGTCTCCAATATTCTGGATCATCAACAACGTTTTCTTCCACCTTTTTATCTTCTTCGATGTCATTTAATCGAATGTTCAGATGCTCGACAAAGGCCGGATCCCACCGATGGTACTCCGAAAGTAACTCCATCTCTCCAGAATGAATCATGTTGATCATCAGACATCCAACTCGTCGTCACCCGAAGACGCCCACGACACACTCATGATTTCTTGAATTCATGAAAAATATGTCGAACAAGACAAAAAAAAATCTAAGAGATAGATCTTACCGCGAGAAAAAGACTACGATGAGCTGGGGAATCGGAGAAAGTTCAGAATTGAAGAGTTAGTTTTCAGATAAAATAAGGGTAAATTGATTTCAAGAAGCAGACGGCTATTTATACTCTGCCATAAAATCAGAAATAACCGTTGAAAGAAAAATGAAAGAGGGGCACGTGCATTTCACTTCCTTCATTCATGAATAATTGCGACCTTGGAACCTGCGCCTATCAAACACGGCTACGTGGCCTATAAAAAGTAACCGTTGCCTTATCAGCGATCTTCGCATTTAATTGAAGAAAGTTTTGCCGCTTCACCTTCAAGTTTCTTCCTTACACCAAGTGCTAAGACGACGGAATGTTGTAGCTAGAAACCGACATGTCCGAGTCACTTGGATCAAGAATTTCGTGACGATTTACAGCATCAATACCCGTTCCTTTCTGAACGCCTATTAATGCTGGGGGCCACCGTGTTGACATGGTTTTCGGTAAACCAGATTATCGAGGACTACTAGCACAAAGTTATATGAACTTAAGATCTGGTGCTCACAGCCTTCTAGTGCTGTCACGTCGGATACAACGGACTAAGAATCGACATTGTTGCTTGACAGATAGACAATGAGGTCGCTGCTTTTATCCCTCCAACTGACATTTCTCACCAGTCAAGGCTTGTCTAACCGACGTCAGCCAGACATACTTATCGGTATCAAAAGGCGGTAACACCTCAGCCCATCATCATGACTATTATCCAGATGGCGAACAACAAATTCAAGTGGCAGATGACCGCCTTTGACTTCACCTATAGCATTAAATGCGATCACACCAACCTCGTACTGGGGGCCACCGTGCTATAAATAGCGAGTTAAACCCTCAGAAAAGGGGTTCAGATTTTTATGACTCTTGTATTAACTCCAAAACAATATCTCAATCAATATGTAATAAAAACCGACGTCGACCATGTTAAAACCGACGTCATCTCCGCTCACCACGTGTATCTTTCTACAAGTTCTTGCGTTTATATTTGTTGTTAATTATCACATAACAACAGATAGTGTGTTGGGGACTTTGTTAGACATTCCTGGTAAAAAAAAAAAAAAGATCAAAATATGGCTAGATTGGATTTGAAAGAAATGGGTATTAGAGCCTCACTAGATCCTGTAAAGTCTAGCAATGAGCGGTTTTTGCTACCAAAAGCATGTTTTTCAATGACAACGGAAGAGAAGGTTTTATTGTGAGGTTTTGAAAAAGGCAAAACTACCACAAGCATTTGCATCAGATATTTCTCGTTGTGTCCAAATGAAAGAATTAGAAATATCAGGTTATAAAGTCATGACCCACACATTATGATGCAATATCTACTTCAAGTTGCAGTACGTAAAACACTTCCGAAGCACGTGGCTCTTTCTTTGATAAGGTTGGTGTTTATTGTGTTTTTGTGCTCATTTTCATGTTTTTTTATGTGCTTTAGTTTAGTGTTTTTTGGGTTTGTTTAAGTATCGACCGGTCCAGTTTATCGTGTTTCGGGCATTTTTGCTCTCGTTTTATGTTTTTTGTGGTTCGACGTACTTTCTTGTCTTTTTGGTGTTGTTTAGGTCTGTTGGTGTTATATACTTAAGCTTTGCTTTAGTGGATATTTCACTTGTTATTCCTTGATGAATGAGAATTATGTTTGATTAAATAAGTTCCACGTTCTGTTGTTTTGCATGTAGATAAGTGGGTCGTCATCGGGCGTACCGAAGATCACTATATCAGTTACTTGCGAAACAAGAATCATTGGTTCACAACCTAGATGGAATTGAACAACCCATCGGAACGGTTGTAGTGTCAACCGTACGGTTTGTCTTGACCGATTAGTTGCACTAGTACATTTATGTATTGAACAGGATCCCAGAGAGGGATGTTCGTTTTATACTAATCGTCGTAAACGAACTAGGCCTCAGTTAATTATTGCGTGCTCTTAACCCGTAAGATATTAAATAGGCATGTGCACATAATTGTTGTTGCTTTGATTCTTTGGGTGAGATCCAAGCCGGGTCGACATACTTAATTAATTGGGTAATAACATTATGTGTTCGATGTGCTATTAGGATATTTACGGTCACCATGTGCGTTAGTGTGATGATGTCCCCGAAGTGAGTTCATGAAGGAATATTATGCTAAACCCTGCAGGTGGATTTATTCCGGCATAATATGAATGCTATGAGCGAGCGCTAGCTTCGGTAATATAATATATTAATTAATTCTTGATTATTAGTGATCGAATTAATTAATGGACATTATATCTTAAACATGGGGAGGTAAATCGGATAATTATAATAAGGAGTCTCAAATGTAATTTGGGATAGGTGAGGGGAGTGCAATAATATTATTGTGGTGGACTTTAATATTATTAATATATTAATTGTGGGGTTGCTCCACAGTATTAATATATTAGAAGCCCTTATCCTATTCTCCTTAGGGTCCCTACTGTAGCTCTATATATACAGCATTAGGCTCATGGAAGAGAAGAGAACAATCCCATCAGCTCTATATTTCGTCCAGCTCTCTTTCTCTCTCTTCCAAGGAGTTCTTCTATTTCTTGTGCTCCACTGATACAAGATCTAGAAAGCTGTTTGAGAATACAGTAGAAGATCTTAAGGTATATAGAGATTCCGATCATACATCCAAACCGGAGACCAAAACCAACAAGTGACCATACCACGACGACCAGGACGACGAGACGAAGAGATCGCCGTTGAGATCGCCGCCAGCCGCCGCCGGACGCGCCGCCACGCGCCGCCACAAGGTTGCAGTTGCTGGAGCTTGTCGGAGCGCGTGAGAGCGCGTGTGAACTCCGATTTCCGATCGGTCAACGCCGTTGAATTCGCCGTGACGTCAGCTTTCCGGATTGGTCAAGTTTGTTCGATTCCGAGAAGATTTGATTTGCGGTCAACTGTCCGGGCCAGCCAGATCTACATAATTTTTAAGCAGTAAGTTTTCTTCATCAAACCTTTAGATCCGCTGCGCATAGGTTTATGTTGAATGTTTGTCTGTGATTTGTGCATATCGAGATCCTCGTGGGTTCCAACAAGGTCAACACTATTAGAGTTTGGAAAGACGAGCCATTTCTAAGACATTTCTGAGCTTTCCGAACCATGTGCGAGCCACGCGAACCATTTTTGAGTTGTTCCAAGCATACTTATAATTGTATGGTGATATCGATTTGCGCATCTTAAGACGAGGAGAAAAAGATTTGAGGAGCGTGGGTCAAAATTTCAATTCAATTGCATGGTGATATCGATTTGCGCCTCATGGGGTCACCGAGACCATTTTCAGCGCCTCGAGCCCGCGCCCGCGAGTGGCCGCTCGAGCCGGCAAGCCGCGCCTGCCTCGAGTGTCCCTACCGCATGCGCGAACTCCTTGCCAGCTTGCGAGTGTCGCCTAGCCAGCTACTTCCCGCGAGTGTCCCTTCCCCCCGCGCGAACTCCATGCTAGCTCGCGAGTGTCGCTGTTGTGAATATTTTTATCGGAGTAGAATCAAAAGATTCATTTCCCGGCTCGTGTCTCTCGAGGAAGGTTAGCTGGAATATCCTGTACGTTTATTCAAATACGAAAAGAGAAAATTTCTGAACATTCTAATTCAGATGAAAGGTTGGTTTTTAATTATCAACTACTGCAGAGATTTAAATAAAGCAATAAAAATAGCATGCGAAGACGAAGAACAAATAGGATTTAAGGAGTTAGGGAGTCGGGGATATCTATTTTGGTTCAAAATGTAATTATCAGGCAAGTGCTTGTTCGGTTAAGTGATTTGAATAACCTATCGTTCATGTATTCATCCTCAATAACTTTTCGAGAACAAGCTTGAATGACAAATTAACAATCCATTCAACGCCTAGGCAATACAATTACGAACAAGCCTAGTTCATACGAGCATATTTCGACCGACTCTTCCCCTTTCGGTTCTAAGAGTCGATTAAAGTAGACTAGAAGGTGGTTAAATAACTAGCCCGTTTAGAATTCTTATCATCATGCACGAATTAATCAAATCCAATCAAAACAATTACAAGTTGAAGTGTCACCCTTCAACAATTCTCAAAACTCAAGAACAATGATCGAAAACCCTAGAAAAAGATTAATTCACACGAATTGAACAATCTTAAGCCCGAAAATCACAAATGATTCCAAAACATCAATCCCCTATCCCTAGCATAAGGATTTAGCTACGCATGATTGAATTAACACAAGTAATTTCACAAATCAAGACGAACATGTTCATGTATTAAAGGAATAGAAAGTCTTACGATTGATGGAAATTAAATGATAATCCGTTAAACAAGATTGATCCAAAAGCAACAGCAAAATCCAAGATCAAATTCTTGTTCTCCATTCAAAATGATGGAAAGAAAGTGAAAAACACACGAAAATAAGATGGGAGTAAGGTTTTTATGTTCTGGCGTAAGAGAAAGATATTCCGGTCGAAGTCGCGATTTTGTATTTATAAGCCATCGGGGCTCTCGGGCGCGAGGGGTCTTCATGACGTGGGGCCTGGATCTATCGCAGCGCGGCACTGCAACACGGCGCGAGAGGGTGGTGCATCGCGGCGCGGAAAACTCCACGGCGCGGCAAGGCGGAACACTTGAAGTCTCTGTCGACCTCGTGGCGGTGTCGCGGCACGGCAGGCGTCTTCTTCATAGCGCGAGGAGTAGTGCGGTGCGGTAGAGGTATGCTGGGAGCGAGCTTCACGCCGTGGCGGCATGCTCGCGACGCGGCGGGTGCATTTACGGCGCGAGGAGCAGCGCGGCGCGGCAACTGAATTCCTGGGCCTCTGTCCATCTCGTGGCGTCGGCACGGTGCGATGAGGGTCTGATTGGTGTGGCGGGGGCTGGCACGGCGCGACGCCTAGGAGTGTCGTGGTCTTTATCGCACGACCTTACGTTTTGGACTCGTATATGCTCGTCTGGACTCGGAATCTGATTCTGTTTTGTTCCGTGTGATGCCCACGAACTCTTCTATTTGATTACACTGTCCTGACTAATATTTTTCTGAAATCTTAATTTCCCGAGACTTCCAACCTGCACACCAACGACAACGAAAAACCGAAAAATGACCGAAAAAACACAAGAAAGACCAAAATAAAGCAAAACACGAAATAAACTATAAAATAAACTAAAACTCATCTAAATGACACAAAATGGGGGAAAAGAAAGACAAAAAGATAACGAAAAACGAAACAAAAATGGGACAAACAGTTGCCCTACAAGCTGCTTCTCGCGAGTGTTCCTGCCGCGCGCGCAAACTTCAGCTAGCTCGCGAGTGCCGAGGTTTGCTGCCAGACCGCGAGTTCTCCCTTCGCCCCCACGAGTCTCTCTACTCCGCGAGTGCCGAGGTGCACTGCCATGCTCGCGAGTCCGCGCCCGCGCCCGCGCCCCTGAATTCCCATGCCACCCGCGAGTACTGCCTTGCTCGCGAAATCCCACCTTTTGCTCGCGAGTTCGACCTAACCTGCGAGTTAAGATCATTTAATGTGTGTGTTTCAGTGTTTGTTTGTGGTGTAATTATAAATCGACATTGTGCTTTGTATTTTTGAACAACTCCCTCATTTCCCAAAATTTTGACGTTGTGCTTTGTATTTTTAAATTGGGAAATCCTCTCCATTTTCTCTCTTTTCTTTTTATTAGAAAGCTCATGTTCGGTTACCTAGGATCGCTATGCTAGCATGCTTTCTCTTTGTTTATTTTTGTTTTCTTGAGTTATAGATACTCCGTGCTACCAAAGTTTCGATCTTTCTCTCTATATTTGCATTTTCCATCATTTGCTCTTAGATTCTTAGTTTAATTTCGTGCAATAAATTCCTATCAAGCGAGTAGAATGTGTAGGACCCTATTTTCGGATATGTGATTTTGACAACTAGGTAATGAACGAAGCTCCGAACAACCTTCCATTAAGAACGACCCGAGTTGGGTAGCTCAGTTACCACATGCCCAAAAATACTACAAACAAAATGGCACCGCTGCCGGGGAAGGCGAGTAGGACTCCAAGTTTACTATCTAGTTGTCATTTGTTTATGTGTTTCTCTAGCTTTTTATGGATTTTGCTTGATTTTGCGTGTTTCGCTTGATTATTTGCTTATTTCCATTTATCTCGTTATTTGCTATGTGTGTTTTTGTACATATCGTGTCGTTTTAGTTTGTTTTTGTGTTTTTCGTTTCTTGGTCTCTTGTGCCTTGGTTGTTTTGCTTTTTTTGTGCGAGGTATTTCGCTTGAGGAGCTCCGATGGATCTGTACGGTTATTCTTATACCGGTAGCTCGTTTCGTTGATACCCTGACAATTACCATGAGGAGATGTACCCGTATGGAGGGCCACCCTATCCGTATCTGAGCCATTCTTACCCGCCTTCTCAAGTTGATTTTGGTTATTACTCTCCGCGTCATGACGAGATGCCTCACTACTATCCACCACCTCCCGTTTATTATGAAGAGACACCTCCACCAGAGCTGACTCGAGAAGCTTCTCGAGTCAATTTTGATGAAATTATGGAGAAATTAGAGGAGTGCAATCGATCCCGTCGCACTTCAATGGATCCCATCCGACAAAGAAGAAACCGAGTCCTATTGTAACACCCCGCCTAAGACTTACTAAAATCAGAGTAAATTTTTCGCGCTATAAAAGGAAAACACTTATTTAATTTTCGAAAACTCATATTATTTTTTTCGAAAATACTTTAACTTTAAAACGCGGGATGCTACTCAACTTTAATCTTTTATCTTTATCACTATAATCTATCATGCATGTGACCAAGTAAAATCATTCTAGAATTAAGGCCATGAATATAACCGGCTAAAACATGCATATTCTGAAAATCTGACATAATCTAACATCTGAAATAATAGTCTGAAATCTGACATCTGTAACACAGGTCTAATATGAGGAAGCAGAAATAGTTCGGAAAGCACACACAAAACATAAGACAGACATAGATAATTCAACACGTTCAAATACTATATGACATGTTTTCACAAAAATGTCCTGAAGCTGGACCAACACCACATAACTGCTCACGCTCCACGCGGGACTCCATCACCTGAAAAATAGGGTAGTGGGGAGGCGTGAGCACAAAGGAATCAACGGTGCTCCGCCGGAACCGGCACTGAATCTCAGCACAATTAATAATAAACTATGGAATCAACATATATATGAATAAACTGGTCTGACTATGGGACTAACGGTAAACCGGTACTCATGTGCACACTCTGGGGGTCCCCTCCCACAGAAATCCAGGAAAGGCACTAATCACCCCATCTGGACGCTAGACTTAGGACGGGCCTTAATCACACACATCCAAGTCATAACTGAAATACTGAAATATTGACCAAGACGGGATCACTCATCCGTCTCGGTCCTTCAATTTAAACACATATAGATCTCAGACATGGTAAATTATCAAAAGCGATGAAATACACGGTACATGGTCCCCACCTGGAAACTGGCGAAAGCGAATGCTGAATATATCTGAAATGGGTAGTTGATGGAGGCTCGACTCTCCTCAAGCTACAAAATATATTGAGCGAAATATTCTAAGTACTAGGCTCCGAATAAAACTCAAATCTTTAATATCTTATATATTTAGGTTCGCTCACTCGGCTTTAAAAATCATTTTGGGATTTACGAGCTGATTTGAAAATATTATCGTCGTTGAGGCATTCTAGAGTTCTCTGAAATATTTATATGT
>CACSLK010027840.1:7574161-7585425 GCA_902706635.1 Striga hermonthica
AAACCTCAGAATCTATTTTTGTAATTATTCCTTGTGTCTATTGTTATTAATGAAGAAAAACAATATTACAGCAAAAGTGGAAAAAATACCGTTCTGATGCTGAAAGAAATGAGGTGGATGATCAACCAAAAGGACTTGTGAGTAGTTATTTGCTTAGAGCTATCTTTTCACCTTTAGTTATAATATGGCCATAACATTTCTCCAACGTCCAGCTACACTGGAAGCAATCTCCCCAGGAAAACTGGAGTTTTAAGGGCAAAAAACATTACCGACGAAAGCAAGATGACAACTTTCTTAAACAACAAAATCAAAATGGTGGCATGCTTGACCAATCAGCTCAAATTGTTGAACTTGAGCCAAATGGAAAGCTGGAAGTTGCACATGAACAGCTGGGTGAAAACAATGGTGGTGTACAAGAACAATCAAAACAAAATTGTGATGCTCAGAAGCTATCAAATCCAGACAGTGATGAGGAGAATGAAGTTGTTCCCATTGTAATAAGGCCAGGACACATCCGATTTGAGCCGTTGGAGAAAGGTCATTCTCTGTGCGCTTTACTATATATGTCTGAGATTGTGATGCCTTTAATTCAATCTGAATGATGCATTCAATCAGATGAATGGAAGAGATTCGGTTCACCAAAAGAAAAATCTTCCGTTTGGGGTCAACAAATAACAGCACCCATCTCTTCTTGTTTAACAAGATTGACGTTATTTCAAGTTTTTTTCTCTTGTTTGTTGCTAAACTTCTCATTGTATAATCAGACAGTGAATCGATTTCATTGTTTTTCAAAACCGAGCTTCACAATGCATGTCCGGCTGAAAGAGATGTACATCTTATTTTCCATCTCAATTAAAGCAATTATAAATATCTAATTAATCTTCAAATGATTTCCAAACAATGTTTTCCTTTGATGACAACATGTTTACTCTATCTATAGTTGGATCATGAAGTGACCTTTGTGCCTCTTGGATTTGTGTGATTCCACCATGTGATATTAAATAAATCTCACATTCTTGCTAGTTTTGCCAGATGCAGACCAAGCTGTCGAGCAAGCCCAAGTACCTCCAGTAAGTCTCATCATTTGCATTTATATTCCTTTGCCCCTATGCTACCTGGACTCGGATATGGGTGGCGTATCGGGTGTGGAGATATGAGCGTCCGACTCGTCAATAGTTTAGAAATCTTGAACATTTTATGCTAAAATGCCACACCCAACACTCATACCCACACCAGTGTCGACACAACATGACACGGGTATTCTTCCTAAATAGAAGAGTCCGGATAACATAGCTTTGCCCCCATTCTTTAATTGGGAAAGTTTTAAGGAAAATAATTTCCTGAGCACTTGCACCCGATATCCCTCTTTTGGTTTTCTTAGGGCTGCATTCTTAAGATGGGTATACAATAGGATTCAACCAACAGGAAAATCGTTTTTGTGGCTACTTTAGGCTGATAATTGAGCTGTTTTAAATGTGAAAATATTTAGGATCACTATTCTTCCACTAGGAAAGTAGTTCAGCGTGTCCAGGATGAGTTGTATAAGAAATATTTTTGTCATACTTTAGCATTGAACATGAATAATTTTGATATTAGTACACATTCTGTTTCCACTGATTAAACATGAACAATGTCATTATTATAATGAAGAAATTATGGTAACTAATAAATCATTTTTTAATATTTATTTTTTCATCAATATAAATGAATGTTATTTAGGGTGTGATTGGATATGGGTTTGATTGGTTTTTTTGTTAACCATAGTTAATTTTGAAAAAGGTGGTATGATTAGTTGTTAGTGGAAGTTTATGTTTAAATTAAAATAATATTTAAAATAAAATAATTAAAGTGGTTATGATGTAAAACTAAAAGAAGGAGAAAAATGATTGGAAGTGATGGTTAGTTAAAATCATGTGAGTGGATTAATATTTAATTAAGTTGATGTGATGTGTAAGAGTAATTGGTTGATATTATTAATTGTATTGATAATCTATATATATATATATAATTACTAGCTAATAGTATTTAATAAAACCTATTTAATTTTACCTATGTGGCAATTTAACCATTTTCCCTCCAAAAACCGTTACTTTTGATGTATTTAATATTTCATTTAATTATTAAATAATCAACACTAATCACTTCAAAATTACAAAAATCATTTTAAACTTTAAACTTTTGATTATTGACAGTTAACGATATAATGTGTTGACCGTATAATGTGAGTAAATGTTATTATTGTGTTTACATTTAAATTATCTTTTTTTTTTTTGAATTAAAAGCGTATTTGAAATTCCTATATAAATAATAAATAAAGAACAAAAAAAAGACGTACCAAAATATACATTACATCAAATCAGATAAACACAATTTAAAAAAAAAAAAATATTCCAACTCCTTTAATTGTAAATTTTGCCAGCAAAAAGAGGAAAAACAATTAATCATTATATGCATACAAATAACTCACATTACTTTATTTACATTTGTGCAATTGTACAGGGTCGAATACTAGGATTGATGATAGTGAGATTGGATTAAAGTTGAATTAAATTTGAGTTTTACAACAACAACAACAAACAACATACCCATACCCAGTATATTTCCAACTGGTTGGGGTCTGGGGATCAGTTTTACGCAGACCTTACCCTTGTAATTATACAAGGAGGTTGTTTTCGTAGCGGCCCAAGGTGCATTGCGTCGTTTGATATATTTTTTTCTAGATACTTCACTAATAGAAGAAGCACTAGAATTTAATTGCCATTTTGATCTAGTCCATTAAATTTGAGTTTTGATTTTTTTTTTTTGGTTAAGTTTTTATCCAGTCACACCCTTATTATGTTAACTAGATCAATGTATATAAGCCATGAAATAAAGACTAATTATATGTTAAATATAGACAAAAAATTTCCTGCCTAAAATTGTGCCAATTTAGTAATATTAGTTAGTCCATTATATGCATATACATTGATTTTTCATTGAAATTTTCTTCCCTTGTTTTGCAAATTATGAATCTTTGGGCATTATTCTCTCAGGTAACTGTCCAATGGAATGGAATTACTAGCAAGAAGAAGGGTCAACAATGGGGGAAGGAAAAGCGTTCATTCAATCCACGAAATGACTACAAAAGTTCGAACAAAGAGGACACAGAGATAGTAAATAATGAGAAGGAGAAACAACCAGATATAGGGGTGGACTTTGATAAGCTTCCACCTCTCACTTGCATGCCTAAGGTATTTTTCCTTTTCTGCCATCATGAACATATGTAATTTGCTTGATGAGCCACTAAAGTTTCACTATATCATGAATTGATTGAATTCACAACAAAGTAATACATTTAAAGCTTCTATCATATGTGCGTACTGTTTTCAACATTTTTAGGAAGGAGATCTGATTGCATATCGTGTTGTGGAATTATCATCAACCTGGACTCCTGAGATTTCGGGCTTTCGGGTATATGTTAAATTTTTCGTGTGATATGTATTCAATAAATATAACATTTTTATTGGATAATGAGAGGTCTCGTTATACTTGTTTTCACTAAGGTTGGAAAAGTATCCTGGTGTAATATTGGGTCCAATCAACTAATGTTGGTGCCAGAGCCTGACTACCCAATTGTTTCCCAGAAAGCTGATGATGAAGATGTACAATTACATAATTCCATTTATAATGAAGATGGTTCATTGGAGGTAAGCAGTGTAAATGAATCATTTTTCTATCTTCTTTTGCCCATATTGTTATCTACATTCCCCTTAAAATTTGTAATTCCATCATAAATGTACTTATATTAATGGTGTAATTTGCAAAAGAGTAACACATGTCAAGGGGGTATTGTTGTAATTTGGAAAATCGCTGTGCTCTCCTTTTTTTTTTTGGTTAATTGGGCTAAAACCTCGATGTGTATTCTGCAATTGTCATTTATCTTCTTATACAATATGATTATATCTGGATGGGAAAGTGGACTAACTCTACTCTGCTTGCACGACTCTATACAATATGATTATATCTGGATGTGAAAATGGACTAACTACTGCTTACATGACCATATTTGCCATCTTTCGCAGATTGATTTTGCATCTCTTCTTGATGCTAGAATCTTGAAAAATGGGAATTCAGTACCAGCCAATGAAACCCTTTGTCAATCGAATGAAGGTTCTTTAGGCATTGAACACACTGCACAAGCTGTGTCCCCGGGAAGCAATGATAAGAAGACAGCCGAACCCAGCCCAGGTATATACATAATATTTGATGCATAATGTAGGATCTAGTGAAACAGGATAGTTGATTAGTTTAATCCCTAAACATATCCTTCAGATCCAGTACAGCTACTGAAAGACCTCATTTTCTCTCAAAATTACTGTTATCATATTGTCTGTTTGACTGAAAGCTACAAATAAAGCCTTTTGTAAGGGGTATTTACTAAGAAAATGCAAACCTCAGTGAGCTGTTCATTGTTTGGAATATAATTCTGTTTTTTATTTATTACTTCAAAGTGGAACCTCAACACTTGTTTTTGTTATTATTTCTTACCAACACCTGATTCTAGGCAAATAAATGTAAGTAACCCTTACCATGATAAAATACCAATTTTAGGTGCAATAGAATTCAGACCGGTTGACAACCACACAACTAAATAATCGTAAGTTCATTCCTTTTCATATTGACTTGAGGTTACATTAACTTTTTTTTTTTTTGGGTAGAAAATGGTGGGGTTGACATATGGGAACAACTCGGTCAAGCTCTGAGTGCCAAGAAAGAACAACTGTCAAGCGAAAACAGGTGGGGCAAAACTCCTAAAAAAGTTCAGCCACCTCCTGAAAATGGTTGGGGTACGAATGCCAAAAAGGTACAAGTATCATCACCCAGAAGTGGTTGCTGGGGGAAGAAAGCGCGCAAACTACAATCCTCGCAGGACAATGCTTTAGGTAAGCAGAATTCTTCAGGAGGAAAACCTTGGTCATACAAAGGTCTGAGAGGCGGTGGGCTCGGCGCAACAATGGCTATTCTGAGGTCTAAACAAGATGTATGACGTTACATGCATTGAATTTATGTGAGAATCTGATTTGTTATGACTTGTGTGTCGAAGAAACTCTATGTGTTTTGTTTTGTCTCTTGGCTGTTTTCCTGTGTGTAACCTATCAATAAGTACACCTTTAAGCTTGCTGTAATGACAAGATTTTTGTAAGACGTGGAAGCTGATGTAGTTTTTGACCGTGGAGATTTTTCTGATACGTGGAAGCTGAGTGGTTTTTTCACTCCAAACAATTTGAGAAGTCCTCGGATATTTTCTGTGGAGCCCATATGATGAAGTCGTGTTTTGATTTGTAAGTCTCTCTGTACTTAGACAGGGAGGGGTTGACATTTTTCACTCTTTTTGATCGTTTTGTTATTATTTGTATAGTGAGATTAATATTTTGTAATTAGATTAGTGTCTGCGAGACGCTTTCTTCTCCCCCAATTGCCTAATCAGTAAAACCTTCTCCAATTCTTCCTTGGCATGCTTCCTCTCCTCTCGCCTCTCTGGTGGATCCTAGCACCCCTCAATGTCGATTGACATCTGGTTTGTCTTGGGCCCGATGGTGTTGCTTCGGTAGGTTTTTGGTCCCTCTGTGTGGATTTCGATCTTTTCAGATTTGCCATGGCGATGGTCAAAGTTCAACAGCTCCAGTGGTTTTGGTCTGGTAGATGCTTTGGCCTTGTGCCTGTTTACTTGTGAGGTGTAGCCAATAGTTTAGAGGAATGTCAAGCGGTAAACGTTAATAGATTCCACTGAAGAAACTCCGTATGCCTAGGCTGAAGAGCAAGCGATGGAAGAGGTTTGACTCTGTGAATCTTAGGCTAGAAGTGCGAAAATTCTTGTTTGTCCAAGTCAAATAACAATTTGATTGTGATGACAGTTGGAGGGGTTGCAAACGTAAAGGAATCTCAATTTCATAAGGCAAATAAGCGCATAGAGCAATTAAGACTCGTTATGAATAATTGCAAAGTTGTGGATGTTTTGTCGCCTAGTTATGTCTTTGAAAAGTGTCTTTCTGGCGAAAGCAGATGACAGTCATGTGAAGGATTGTGAGTCGTATGTATGACAGTAAAGACAATAGTTCTTTTAGAATAAAGATTTTTTTTTTCCTTGAAACGATAAGAAATTTTATACCACTGAATGTACTGGAATACAAACTGAGGGCCAACTGTACCTAATAAAAGCGATACATCAACTGAAAGATGCTCTAGACTTACACCTAATTAATCAAAATAAGAAGAATCAAAGAGTTTAGTGTACATTCTAAGGCCAGAATTATTCTGTAACCCTTAGAATTACATTTCAACTCCCATAGATCAATGTTGCACCAATGATCAGAAGCTACACAAAACCTACTAAACTGAATAAACATAAATCAAATCTAAGGCAAAGACATAAATACGGCAAGATCAACAAAAAGCGCCCACTGAACAACAAGAACCTAGACTCACTTCTTCAAAGTCTTGGCCTCATCTGTGTCTTTCCTGCAGAACTTCTGCCAGTCATTCACTGCCAATTTGACAATGGACAATGCTAGCAGCCACTCTTTTTTGAACAACCACAAATTCCTGCTCTTCCAAAGCCACCACAGTAGGTATGTGGTGAGCTCAATTCTTGCTTCAGACACCTCAAGCTTATTCACAGAACAAATATCAAACCATCAAGCTCTGAATTTAGTGGAGCTTTGAACAAGAATATCCCAATGAACTGGTGCAGCCTTCCACACTTCCTTGGCCTTCTTGCAATGAAAAAATATATGCTCAATTGTTTCAATTTTCTCTCCACAGGATTGGCAGATCCCATCAACCAACAGTCCTCTCTTTGTAAGTTGCTCTTTAACAGGCAAAGCTTCAGAGTAGCATCTCCATAGAAAATGCTTAATCTTGTGTTTGATTCTCAGCTTCCATGTTCTGGTTCTGATTCTTCTTAAAGAGATAGCTGATTGAATCCCTCCAGGCACATCAATCTTTCTAAATTTTTCAGCCACAATTTTAGAGTAAGCCTTTGCCACAAAAAATTCACCCTTGGCATCATTATTCCGGATCCACCTGTCTTTTTTGTGAGGATTAAGGCTTTTAACACTTAAGATCTCATCACAGTCAGCCTCATTGAACATTTGCTTGATAAGTGAGACATTCCAATGTGCCTCCATCCTCCATGAGTTCCCACACCCACTGGATATTAGCCTCCTGAAGATTTGCATTTTGCTGATGACTAAGGGAATTGGAACTTGTCCACGGATCCTTCCAAATGTGAGTTGATAGCCCATCACCAATCTGAATTTGGAAATACTGCTTATACCTATTTCTCACTGCCATCCAAGTTAACCAAAGCCATGAGGCATTTTGCTTGACCACAGCCTGTCAAATATTACCATGAGGAAAGTATTTGCTCTTAAGAAATTTGCTAACTAGCAGATTCAGAAAAGAGAGAATCCTCCAAATCTGCTTCAGAATTATAGTATCATAAAAAAGCTGAAGATCATGAAAACCAAGACCACCCATCAACTTAGGCAATGTGACCAGTGACCATTTTTTCCAGTGTATCCCAGTTGATTTCTCACCACCACTTTTCCACCATAAACTTGCACAGATAGCAGCAATTTCTTGACACACTGATTTAGGCAAGGCATAGCAAGACATAGAAAAGACATAGAACTGATTTAATCAAGACTTCTTTGCCAGCTAAAGAAAGAATGTTATTTTTCCAGTTAGCAACTCTTTTTCTCACAGCTTCAATCACAAATTCAAAAGTCTGTTTCTTAGATTTGCTAATAATCAGAGGCAGACCAAGATATTTAGAAGATTTTTGGACTTGGATACCTTGCAGCAGCTGACATATCTCATTTTGAATAGGAGAAGAAACATTTCTACTAAAGAATATGGAAGATTTCAACAAGTTCACCTTTTGCCCTATGTACTCGTGATAACAGCTAAGAATTCTGAGAATAGCTGAAATAGAAGTGATATCAGCTCCACAAAACAATAAAGAGTCATCTGCAAACAATAAATGGGATAAATGTGGGCCTTGTCTAGCAATTCTAATTCCTTTCAAATGCACCATTTGCTATCTCTCTCTTGATGAGTTGAGAAAACAATTCTGAAACAAGGATAAATAGATAAGGGGACAAGGGGCCCCCTTGTCTAATACCCCTAGAAGCCTCAAAGTAGCCACAAATGTTTCCATTAATGTTGAGAAAAAATGAAGTAGAGGAGACAAACATCATAATCTAGTTAACAAAGGTTCTATGAAACCCAAACTGCAATAAAATTCTCTTTAAACCCATCCATTCAAGTCTGTCATATGCCTTCATCATGTCAAGTTTCAGAGCTAAATAACCTTGCTTTCCAGACCTGTGTCTAATTAGAAAGTGAATAACCTCCTGAGCCATGATAACATTATCTAATAATTGTCTTCCAGGAATATATGCTGCTTGGTTTGCACTAACACAAATATGAAGATAAGGCTGCAATCTGGAAGCAATGATTTAGTTATGATTTTGTAAGCAACTTCACACAGACTAATGTGTCTAAACTCACTGAGAGAAGAAGGGTTTGCACACTTAGGAATCAATGTGATAATAGTATGGTTCCAACTTCTCAAAAGCTTGCAGGATTCAAAAAAACTCATAATAGCTGCACACAGATCATTCTTGATGGTAGGCCAAAAGTGTTGAAAGAACAGTGGAGTCATACCTGTAACCCCAGGAGCTTTCTCTGGACTCATGCTGAAAAGAGCAGACTGAATCTCATGAATATCCACATGAGCTATCAGGTTCTGGTTAATAGAGTGAAAAATAACTGTAGGAATAAGTTGAATGACTTCATTATCCTCAGTAAAGCCTTTTGAAGTGAATAACCCTTTAAAAAAAGAGCAGGCTTCATTTTCAATATAAGCAATGGAATCATAGATGTTTCCCTAAGCTCCAGTAAGCCTAGTAATGGCATTAAGCTTTCTTCTTTGAATGGCGAGGGCATGGAAGAACCTGGTATTTTGATCACCTTCTCTCAACCACATGTTTCTAGACTTCTACTTCCAAAAGATTTCCTCTGCACATTGAGCTTCTTGTAATTCTCTCTTGAGCTTCTCCCAACAATCTCAGTTCTTCCTTTCACTCAGGAGCCTCATTTCTTCTAGCTGCAGGGTAAGCTTTTAAATAGTTTTGGCATTATTGGATTTGAAATGCTTACCCTATTTGAGCAGAGCTACTCTGGTATTTTTTATTTTGCTCAGAAATTTGTACATAGGAGTTCCCAAACACTGAGGGTCCCAGGCTTCTTGCACCACCTTTTTCACATCTGGATTATGGAGCCATCTCTTGTCGAACACAAATATGGACCTTTTGAAATTATTGTTGCTGGAGTCATCAGTAAAAACCGAAAGACTATGATCAGAAGAAGTTTTATAACAATTCAACACCACTGCATTATTGAAGGATGAGGACCATTTGAGAGAACCAAAAACTCGGTCTAATTTTTCTTCAATGAAGTTCTCATGGGATATGTTATTAGACCATGTGAATTGATGACCCTGTATTCTCACTTCTACCATTCTCATAGCACTGATGAAATTTTGGAAATTGATCATGTCTTCATGGCTTTTACTCATTCCTCCCTTCTTTTGACTGGGATCCACAATGGCATTCCAGTCACCCCCTATAATCCAATCTTGCCCCCACTTGACTTTGACCTGAATAATATAATTCCACTGCTCTTCTCTAATTGCTTTATCTGTGTTCATGTACACAAAAATGGCCCAGTAAGATCCAGAACCATCAGGATTACATATCTCCACTTCAAAACAAAAAGAGTGTTGAATAATCTACACTATACGAATGGCACTATCCCATAACAAAACAAGGCCACCACTAATGCCTATGGGATTTTCAACTATCCATCTTTCTTTGAACCCTGACTTAATACATACTAATTTAACAAAATCTTTTTGTTTTTTAGATTCAGAAAGGAAAATTAAGCTGGGGTGGTGAATTGTAATAGAATCCTTCAATTGGGAGACTGTAGAGGGCCCACCCAAACCTCTACAGTTCTACAAAATCATCTGCATTGATCCACTTGGGGCCATTTGAGGCTGGCTTCCTATACCTGTGATTTGTTGTTTTTTGTTTTCTTAGAGATTCTGTCAAGCTGATCTTCAGAACGTTCATGGTCACAATCTAGAGATGATTGGTTTCTGGTTCTCTTCAGGGTCTCTATGTTGCTGTGAGTCACTATTTGAGGTGGGTTCCTAGTTCTGCCTTCTTGCATTTTGACTCTTTTCCAACTCTTGCCTTTAGTAGAACTAGTCCTTGCCTCTTTTGCATAAACACTATCTTGCATCTGGTTGACTATCTTTTCTGAGATATTGTCATCCATTATGAGGTCATTTTCTGCATCTTCATTTGATTTCATGACCTGCTTTTCTGAATCTTGTTGCACTGGGGGTGATTTAACTGAAGTTGGTTTTGACAAGGCCTTGGTAGCCTGGAGCTTTCTTCCCCATGATTACTCTGAGAATTGGCACCCTCCTGCATCACTATCTCGAGTTTGTCATCTCCTTGGCTCGCATTTTCTTTATCTATCCCTTTAGCAAAATTATCTTTACTAGAAGATTCTTGCTTCTCAGAAGCCTCTAATTTATTATTACTGACATCTTGCTTTTGGGGAGCGCTGTTAGGACTCATCCTCAGATAGCTACCAATGTCCAAGGCTTTAAGCTATTCTCCATATTGTCCTTCACGCATACATCCATTATGTATATCATCACTTATTTTCCCACACTCTCTGTCAAGGTGTCCCACTTTCCCACAGTAGTAGCAAAGATTAACTAACCGCTCATACTGAAATGCAATGAGCTCTTGTTGATCATGTAGCTTCATGAACGAGCATCTAGGTAGAGGTTTAGATAAGTCCACAGTGACTAGAAGTCTGATGTAACTTCCCTTACCATCTCCCGCTTTCACCACTGTAACATTCTTAACTTGTTTGAAAATTCTGCCAATTTTCAATCCTACTTCCGTGCTCATCCAGTTGAGAGGCACATTTTGAACTCTAACCCACAAATTGAGCTCATTGAATCCTGGATGTTTAGATCCCATTCCTCTCACCCATTCCATGAGAATAAGATAATGATTATCATATATCCAGTTAATACCTGATGCTACCTTCATTTTATCCTCTGAGTTGTCAAATATGAACTGAAAGAAGTTCTGTTTCAATTCACGAATTTCCACAGGTTGTTGAATTTGCCAAAT